>JALIZF010000773.1:0-76478 GCA_029948255.1 Telmatactis stephensoni
TTTTTAAAAAGCATTTATTCCGAAGTATCCCGAGATATATAACCAATTCATCATCAGCACTACTAGTAAACATAATCATCATAATCACCTTTATTGTTGTTAATTAATACTAACATCTTTAGAATAGTTAAAGATAGACTATGTCATGCCTGAAGAAGTTTTAACACTGAACTATATACTAGTATTTTTGTTTAGCTAACTCAGTTGTTCATGTCCTTATATAGGCTACCTTTAGGAACGTTCTTATCCATTAGATTATCATCATTTTATCCACTGTATAAGGACTTAACCAGTAGATATTAATGCTATCTAGACTTTGGGCAACAGGAACTAGGAGGAGGTTTGGAATTTGAAGTGATTCTTTGGAGAATTAGAGGGCATGAAACACTATATATTTTAGACTTGTACTTATGCTTTCTTCGAGTCTTATATTAAAGCTATTTCTCATTATTTTTCATTGAATTGCTATCGTTGCTGTTGGTGTTGCATTTACATGTACTGCATATTTGCTATGTGACACCTGGTCTGTTCTTCATTCGGTGAGTGTATAAAAAGGTTTTTCTTCGAAATACCCCAATAATGTGAAGAACTACTGTCACATCTTTTTAGGTTGATTCCGTAGTTATGTCTTGTGTACTGCGCGCGATTGTAGCGCACACGCGTAATCGCACGTTGACAATCACTTGATCAAAAGCACAGCTCGAAAAACAGCACGCAAAGCAAACGGTCATTTATAATCAGCTTCTGATGGAACAACTTTAGGTAAGTACTTAGGTGTATGTTACAACAAATGTATCAATAGACGATACACCATTGATATACAATCTATTTTAAGCACTTGGTGTTACATACAATTGGTGTTGCATACACCAAGTACTTACCCAGCTTTCCAAATGCAATCACTACGGAGTTTTGTACGGTTTTACTAAATAATAATGCCTTTTACTAGAGTGATTTTCATCGGACTGTCAACAATTACTAATAGTCAGTGTTTAATAGTGTCTAATAGTTGTATTGCAACAAAAGAAAACAATGGGTGCAGAGTCTATTAGCTTAGTAACTATTTCACAGTCCGGTGAAAATCACTCTATTCTACTAGAGGATTTCAATAAACCTGGGAACTACTAATTAAGCAAATAGATATTATTAGATGCTAAATGTTTTGTCCCCTTTTGTTCCTTTGCTTCTAGTAAACACTAACAGCTAATTGTATTGTAGTGCCCAGGTGTATTGAAATCACTCTATAAGTACGCCAATTAGTTGTATATATTATACACACATACAAGTAGCGATCTGCAAAAACAAGTAAAGTAGCCAAAGCATTATTCCCCTTATTGAAAAGTTTTCAAAGTGTTTTGTATACATCTTAATGAACTATTGTTGAAAAAAATTCTACTTCTTCGAGAGAACACAATATCAAAATCAACGAACATGCAATAATGCAAACGAAAATCCGTTTTTTTCATCATACATCCTTAATATATACTACTCTCGAAAAACATTATGTCTACTTGACGTAAACCTGCGGAAAAGTTTCAGAAATGTGATTTTTAGCACACGTATCTAAGTGCCCATAGAAAATGAATAAAAATGGAATAACCAAAAAAAAAATAAATAAATAAATAAAAAATAAGACAGAAAGAATATTGACAAATAATAAATAATACAACAGTTTTGAAGTGTAAAACGTCGCTTCAAAATGTCGAGGTTGGGTGATCAGAAGACGGTAACTCGACTGATTTTTCTTTCACGCTGACTGTGTGATAGGGTCCTTCTGATAAGAGTGTAGGGGCTGTATTTGCATAGCTTCTCCGTGACGACGAAAATCTTGAAAATCTCTGGTCACGCATGACACTAAGAGTCCTTAAAGTTTTTGCAAAAGTATCTTTAAACTTTTTATTGCGAAAAGCATAAAGATATGGATTCATCGCGGAATTGGAGTAGCCAAGAATCAGGAATATCGTGAAGAGTTCTTGTGGAGCAGAAAGGTAGCATGGCTTACAGAAAGTGCTGACCAAACTGAGAGCTGTGTATGGCATCCAACAGAAGAAAAACGCACAAACCACTATAAGAATATTCTTTGTAGTTTTAATGTTTTTGTTAAGTTGTTTTCGTTGCTTTCCTTTCTTTCTTTCGTCTGACACAAAGGACATGTCAGACCTCTTGTGGGCCTCACGCATTTCTTTAGCGATCTGATAAATCCTCAAATACAATACACACATGACGAGGACTGGAAAAACAAAATTCAGGAAAGAACTTAACACTGAGTATTCCGTCGTCGTGTTGAAGTAACATGCTCCGTATATGACGTTGCTAGGGTAACGCTTCCAGCCCACTTCCGGCAGAAGTGCGAACACAAACGAATAGACCCACAATGTTGCGATGACTGCGCATGCGCGCTTACGAGTCATAAACCGCGATTGGCGAAACTTGTTTAGGGGATCAACCAGTGACTTGTAGCGATCGACGCTGACTGCAAGGAGGCTGAAAATGGAAGAAGGAACCACGAATAGATATATTGTAGTCCAAAGTGAGCATACAAAGGTACCGTGCTCCCATCTCCAGTCTAAGAGAGTCTGTTCAACATCGAATGGCACACATAGAGTCACTGTGAGGATATCTGAGACAGCCAAGGAAAGGATAAAGTAATTGGTTGGTGACTTACGAAGACTAGGGCTTATTAACAAAGCGGTGCACACCAGTACATTGCCAATAACTGCTGCAAAGATGATGGCAATGTAGGCTACTACACATATAATATTGAAAACTAGCTGTGATTGGTAGGGCGGTACGAGCAGAGTCGTTGAGTTAATGACACCACTGAAATTCATGATCTGAGTGAGGAGTTCAAAGTCAGTATTTTGTATCTTTGAATGTAGTCCAGTCCCTATTGTGAATATTACTTGGGATACTTGTTTTTACACTGTCTTAGTTCTTCCCTTGAGTCATTTAATGTTTTCCAGTCATTTTTGAGTAAATCACTTCGGCTACTTGTCTTTACGCTGTCTCAGTTCTTCCCTTGTGTCATGGAATGTTTTCCAGTCCCTTTTAAGAATATTACTCGGGCTACTTGTTTCTACGCTGTCTCAGTTCTTCCCTTGAGTCATTAAATGTTTTCCAGTCCCTTTTGAGAATATTACTCGGGCTACTTGTTTCTACACTGTCTCAGTTCTTCCCTTGCGTTATTTAATGTTTTCCAGTTACTTTTGAGTACATTACTTGGGCTGTTGGTTCTACGCTACCTCAGTTCTTCACTTGTGTCATGAAATGATTTCCAGTTACTCTTGGGTATATTACTCGGGCTTCTTATACCTCGCTGTCTACACACAACAAGAAACTTCAAAAGGATTTCCAACAATAACCATGCAAAGGACTGCTGTCTCTTCTCCTTCTAACAAAAATACAAGAAACTCAGCCTTAACTTGATACGTCTTGAAATGTTAACGTTTCCGTTTCCTTCTGAAACTAATTTCTCCTTTTTAGTTCTCAAGAAACTTAACTTTTCGAGTAGTATCACAGGAACGCATGTCTCCCTATGGATCAGGTAGCGATTAGATGGGATCTTACTTCTCTTCAGATACTTGTTCTTGGACTAGTTCCTTTTGTCTCTACTTAACACTGAGTGAGTGTCAGCTGTTTAAACCTGTAAGTATCACTTGGAATCGTGGTTTTTATACCACCATTTCTATCAATTCTTCTTTCAAGGTATATGTTGCAAGATCAAGTAATCTTTCTTTACTTAGTTAAAGATGTACGTCTGAAATTGAACATCCAAACACAAATATCAGTCAATGGATCAATAGCTGCTCTTATAATAAATGATTTGTTTTTTTGTAATAAACAAGATAACATCACTAATGCCTGTATTCTCTAACTTTCAGTCTCGCAACCGCGGATTATCCTTTGAAATCTCAATTTTATGAGAACGTCTTGCGTTTATGTCAAAGAAGCTTCTACAAGTACTACATGTATTCTGACGTTAAAGTTAATGAATTTTTTGTTATTTAAATTGGCCCGAAGATTTGTATTAATTTTTGGCTAAAAAGATAGGAAAATAAGTTACAATTAGACTTTATGTAACTTACAAAATGTGCACGATGTCCGAAGATGGCCTTAGGTTTCCTTACAATCCAAAACCATCAACTGATCAATGATGAAACTCACGCGGAAGAGAAGATGAAGTGATATCCTTCAAATGTATGTCACTTAAGCCTCTTTTCAATCAACACCATCATGAATGTCACAAATGTAAATGCATTAATATGATGTCCTGAAAACGTCCCTTCCCTCCAGCCAATCATAATAAAAATGTTTGTTCCATCCTTGCCATATAAACACGTTTCTAGTCTTTTCTTTAAATTGTTGATATTTGAAGGGAATTTTTCGAATTATTTGACTTCTTCTATCTTTTTAGACAAACATTGCCAAAGAACGTTTGTTATCCCACTCGTGAAATGAAAATGAGTCTCTAATACACTCGGTCAGCTGGGCCAAAACCGTCAAAAATAACTCCTTTTAATATTTCAATGGTTGTCGTTTTGGCATGGGTCTTATTTGTTCAGTCCAACACGTCGATAATTGCTGTTTTATAATGATCGTATATCCGTTCCACAGACCAAAGTGAATTTTTAATAATTTTGAACGACAATGAACCATTTTTCTGAAATTGTCGATTCTTTCGCGTAAAATGATTCCAGCCTTTGTATTCATATTATTTACAGATCATATGCCATGGTTTTTAGACTCCGCGTTTTTAACTGATTATTTGATTTAAGGCAATCAGCTTGCAATGCAACTTCTTTCTCCCATCAATTCATTTCCTCAATACTGTCAATAAACAACTATTTGGCAGTTTATACTGTCAGGTCTAATAAATTATCACGTCTACGACAAACCTTTAAACGAGGGCTTAATTAATCTTTTCCAAAGTCATTAAAAGTACGTAGCTGTTCATTTGACAAGGATTGAACTGTGTATTTTTTAGTGTTATATTAGAATATAATGATAGATGCATTCTTTAATGGCTTCTTAAGAGAAACATAAAAGCACAAGGCTTAGAGATGGTAAAATGTCTTCAGGAAAAAAATTAAGACAGGAAACAAGAGGGTTAAAGGAAAAAAAGAAATAACGAGCAATCGGATGTGAAGATGTAAAGATAGGCCAAAACGAAAAAGGCAAGACAACGATGATAACCTTTGATAAAAACAACTAATTAATTGATTTGAAATGAACTTTTTTGTGTAATGTGTGGCAGTAGTTTTTCTTTTTATTGATTTTCAATAATTAATATGCTACAGATTCAAGATGCTAGAGGCATCGCTGGCTTAAAAGCTTAAAACACAAAAATGCTAAACCAAGTTTTGTTTTTGTGAGCAGTTTGCCTCTAACTAAAATTAGATAAATACCGGGATATAAACAATAGTAGTGCCAATGGCTTAAATTTAGAGAAGATATGTAAAAGTTAACTTTAGTTTCTTTCTTTCTTTTTATTTTTCTTTCTTCCGGTCTTTCTTTCTTTCTTTTCAACTATCTTTAATTTCTTTATTATTCTCTTTCTTCTTTTCGCTTTCTGTCTTTTTATCTTTCTTTCGCTCTTTCCTTCTTTTGCCCTTTCTTTTTTTGTCGTTGTTGTTCTTTCATTCGTTCTTTCTTTCAATATTTCCATGTTTGTTTTTATCTGTCTTTTTTTCTTGTTCTATTTCTTCATTTCTTAGTCTCTCTTTTCTTTTTCTTTGTTTGTTTCTGTTTCTTTCTTTCTTTCTTTCGCTCTATCTATCTTTCTTTCGTTCTTTCTTTCCTTCTTTCTTTCTTTCTTTCTTTCTTTCTTTCTTTCTTTCTTTCTTATCCCTTCCTTTCTTTCTTTCCTTTTTTGGATACTAACCTGAAGCAAATCATGTCGGCTCAACAGTTACCTTCTCTACTAACACTGAATAATTACTACACTCTGAAAGATAAAGCACCTTGCTAGAGGCTACGTAATTCTTATGGCTTTTTAGAAGCAGAATGAGTAATAAAATTGTCTGCATCTTAGCGAAGATTTAATAAAGTGGAAGATATGAAAAAAGACGGCAGGAAGAAAGAGCGGATTTTATGAAAATCCAGCCGCCTTCGATCAACGAACTATTAAAAATAAAAAACAATAAGATAAGAAAATACAGATTTTTAGCTTTACATTAAAAATAGATAATATATGCAGTTCTTATATCTCTCCTTGTATGTTTAATGGCAAATATCTCTATATTTCCATGCCTTTTTAAGAAATTTCATAAATATACACAATTCTGAATTCAATCTTTGATAAGAGTCTTACTGATATGGAGCAAAAAGGCTTTTGAAGAATTAATAAAAAAGCCTCCCTCGGTGTTTCTTCATCGCTAAGTAGGCTTACAAAAGCTAAGTAAGTGCCTTGGTTTAATACGAATGCACAAGAGTAAAGAGAAACAAAACTAGTGGGTTTGAGGGGTGTAGCTACATCGTTTAAATTGTCAACTCGTTCAGTGTTATTCTTCACTACAGTTGATCGACGGAGTACATTTGGACTTTTCAAGTCTTTTGCTTTCAGTCATATCTTTTAGAAAACTAAAAGCTAAAACAAGATTCAATGCATACTTACCTCACAAGCTTTAACAATGGAAACATCCAACTAACTGATATTAATTTTATACACTCTTCGTTGTATCTCTGCTTCGTATAGCGAACATTGATAGGCAGGCCTTGCTTTTATGAGCCAATTGAACGGATGTAAGGCCTTGATTGAAGTTTGATTTCAATTTATTCGAAAGGAGCTTGGATTAGATTACGATGTGAAAAAGCCTCCAGGAAATCTTGTCGCTTTCCTGTTTTGTGGAAATATCCTTGATGGCCGCTCTATATGGAATGTGAAAAAGTTAATGACAATCTCCAAAATAGCTGCCAAACATGTGATTTTCTATAAAGGAGTTTTTGCTTTGCTGTGAGAAACGTGCTGATGGCCTTCAAAGTTTACGTGATGGGATTAGTTTTTTCTCTGTGAAGTGGAATGCGCAAGTAGAAATCAAACAAACGGCGACAAATGAACTTGTATAAACACGTCAGTTTACATTAATGCAAGTCCTCTACCGCCATCACACTTCTTATTTCGTTTTCCAAATTCGCGGCGTAAAACGTTTTCTCGTTTACGTAGTGATGACTTATTCGTTAGTAAGTCACGCGACTCCGTATGAGAGATATTTGCGGCTCCACTCTCATTAGCATAGCTCGTTTTCCAAGTTTGACGCGTTAATCTATTCTCGCATTTTGTAACATCGTCAACATCGCGATCATTCTAGAAACAACGATGACTTGTTTCGAAACTCACGTGACTCTAGAAGCGAGAGATTCGTGGCTCTTTTTAATTTGTGTAGCCCGTTTTCTAAATTTGACGCGTTAAATTGCTTTCTCATTTTGTAACTCTGTCAACATCACGATCATTTTTGAAACAAGGATGACTCATTGGTTTGTAAGTCATCCGGCTTTGTAAGCCAAAGATTCGCGATCCTCTCTAATTGGCGCACCCAGCTTGGCTTTCAATACGCGGTGTATTGATTGAGGGAGGCTCCAGGGCGCAACGTCCGCCCCCTTCAAGATCAATTTCGGCGATAAAAATGTACCGCGAGGGATGAACTTGAATTCCATTAGAGCGATGCTACTTTATCCATGAAACAGAATATAGTGTATCATCAACACGTGAAATGGAAAGTGATAGTCTTTAATTAAGCCGAGAAACAAAAAGTTCTTGACAAGTCACGTAATCAAGTCATCTTGGTTGAAATCGAACACTTCAGGCTATAGAGGGATTTCATGGGCAACCTTTAAACTGTAGTCAAAATAATAGAAAAGCCCTTTAAAAAGTAGTTTTTCTGCAAAATAGGACATGGACATTTCGCGACTCATTCAACTTTCGTGCACTATAAGATAATAAAGAACTCGAAGTGGGCGTTGTCTCTAAGTCGTCGTCATCATCATCATCATCATTATAATCATCATCATCATACGTTGCTATAAAAATGAATTTTCCTGTGAATTCATATCATTCAGTGTATGAAGATAAGAAAATTATAACTCTATGGCATCATTTTGTCTAGAAAAAAGAAAAAAATGCGGCTCCTTTTAATGGCTGACGGTAAAAATATAATTTCCATTTTTTACGATTAACATCTAAGTTCTCTAGCACGTTCCACAATAAGCCACTTCACGCTTTCGTCCGCCATCTTGAATTGGGGCAAACGCGCCAAAATTTATAGAAATCTGGATCACTTTGGCTTACCATAACTCGGCTCATTTTTGTCGGATTTTTAAAAATTCAATTTTTTTTGAAACTGTATTGGCTTTGTTTCTTATGCCTGTTTACATGATAAATATTGGAAGACTACAAGACGAGAAAAAGAGGATTTTTGTTTTCAAAATAAAACGTTCGGCACGTAAATATTAAGATCATTCGCGAAAAAAAGGTTGACTTGAAAAATATACTTAAAACACTTGTACGAGTTTTATTTTCATTCCGACATCTGGCATGCACGTCTGCAAATCAATGAAGCTTAGATTTTAAAAATCCGACAAAAACGAGCGGAGTTATGGTAAGCCAAAGTGATCCAGATTTCTATAAATTTTGGCGCGTTTGCCCCAATTCAAGATGGCGGACGAAAGCGTGAAGTGGCTTATTAACAGTTGAACCCATTAAAACCCTTTTCTCATTTTCTCATTGTTATGTTTAAAAATATCATCATTTCCATCGCAGAATATCAGCATCGTAACTACCGCACTCAGTATCATAACAAGCAATATAACTTTTCCTTACACATTTATATTACTTCATGCGGTAATGTGCATGCGTTAACTGTATCCAGTTGTTTGTACTTTTATCACAAAGCGAGCATATTGGATGGAAAGAATTCACAGCAAAACAATTTACATTGTTTTTGTAAAAAGCTAAAAGGCCGACTTTTTAGTTGGGTTATCAGAGGGAAATCTCTGCATTTCTAAGACTTACAAAAATTGGTTTCTTTCCTTTTCTAGCTTTTTCGTGGCCTCTTCCTTTCTTTTTCTCATTCTAGTTCTCTTTTTCTTTCTTTCTTTTTTCTTTTTTTCTCTTTCTTTCTTTCTTTCTTTCTTTCTTTCTTTCTTTCTTTCTTTCTTTCTTTCTTTCTTTCTTTCTTTCTTTCTTTCTTTCTTTCTTTCTTTCTTTCTTCCTTCCTTCCCATCTTTCGTTTTTTCATTTGTACGTTCATTCGTTTTTCTTTCTTCTGAATTCTATGACCGAAATACCATTACAGAATGCATCACAGTTTTCTGGCTCAGTCAGGAGTTGCACTGCAAGAGAGTTAAATATTCGATGAAAAATTGCACATCTTTTTTTTCGTAAACGGATTCGGTCTTGGAATGCAGTATTCAGAATATCAAAACAAAGCAAAAACTCATTTTAAAAGACTTTATACGCCTATTCACACACAGCAAACGTTGATATTTATATTGGTCAGTCTGAAATGGACAAAATGAATCAAAACGGAATTTTCGTTCACTGATTCCAGCCCAAGTTGTTGTGCTTTGGTGTTTTTGTGAAAATCATAAAATGCTCAAACGCCATGCCCTAATATGCAAATCAGCACACTGCATCGTGCGGCTGAGAATTTGTTGCTCGTTTTGTGGTCCACCACAAATTTAAAGCTGATGTTACACAAAACGTTTTGAGACGACGAATTTTCGTGCAAAGGCTAAGTTGTTACGTATACCGAGTAACAAACCGCACGGAACAATTTTTAGCGCAACGTTAACTTTGGAAACGCGTTTCAAATTTTTGATTTCAAGTCAAATACTCACAACGCCAAATGACGAATTTGTCATGGCGTTGAACGAAAAATTGTCCTTACAAATCGTCTCGTGTAAGATAAGCTTAAGATTTCAGAATTTCTACTCTGTTTTGAAATAGGTGTATAAAATGTGAAATGTTCGGTACAATTGCTTACGATGCTCAAGTACTAATGGAAGCCGCCACTAAAGGCTTTTCATTTTGTATGGAAACTTATTTTTACATTCCGGTCACATTATACCTTGTCGTTCGTTTGTTATTTTTTTGTACACGAATAAAGGTGCCGGTTTGTCCACTTAAGAACATGCTATATATAAAAAATCGTCCAAACACTCTGAGCACGTTATAGGAGTTTAGGGACTCGGGTGCCACTCAATATTCCCCAATTGCTGGGTTTCATCCATTCCTTTGGGAATCAAAAGACAAAGAACCGGTAGCCATGTTGGATGAACAACAAGAGACGTTAATGGGAAATCTTTTGTTGAAGTTCATCCAAGATGGCTGCCGTGACGTCACATGCAACCCAAGAATTTGAAAAAGGTTGTCGGACGGTGGACCAAAGCCAACAAGACTATGGCGAAAAGGAGCATGGGTAGATGCAAAACCTCACTCACTCACTTATAATTTTAGGCTATTGTCGTGATTTTTATGCCATATACGGACGATGCTAGCTGGGTGTAAATTGTTTTGCTGAACTTAGCTTTGGAGTATTTGCTGAATTTCTATCCATACTCCCTTTAGAGAGAATCGCGGAAGATTGTCCTTAATTGGATTAGTAATTTATTAATTGCCCTATCGCATAATGACGTCACAGTTTGTTTACATTGGGGATAGATGCTCAGAAACAGTGGAAATTGGGACCTATTAATATTCCTTTTCGAAGTAGAACTTCAATGTATCGAGTTTTGATATATATCATGTATCAGTGATTGCTCATTTTATTTGATATGCAATCACTCTGATCCCCTCTGGCGACCATAATCCTTAGCGTCAAAACAATAGAATGTTTTGGTGTGACGTCATTATGCGATAGAACAATTGAATTGGGTACTGCCTTTTTGGAACCTTAGGAGTATTCTGATTGGTTGAAGTTGTCCGATATCCATTTTATATATTAAGACCAAAGATTTCTGTTCATCTTTTGTAAATATATATAACGCGTGTTCCCTTTGGCTGAGTATTGGAGTTGAAGTCCTCAAAATCATCATATTCAAGCCAAAAAGTCACAAAATATTACAAAAATTACAAAACATATTACAAAAGATTACAAAATAGCTTTTCGGGGTTCTTTTTCAATTTGCAAACCCAATTATAGCTATCTTATTATACTTAATCGTCGCGACACTTAATTAATTCCACTATTTTCGCGATTTGCAAGAAAATGATGTCGTGAAAATTAAGTGTCGCGAAAATTTGGATGCGCGAAAATTAAGTGACTAAGCATATATAACTATTTCAAAAATGGTTGACGCGGGGGCGAATAGCAATCTGGCGATTGGTGATTGCACGACTGAAAGGAAATTTGGGGTAACAAGAATTGCTTCATTTTCATTAATTAAATACCCAAGCAATACCGGTACCATGCAGTAAAGACCTTAGTGGACAAAATGGTCGATAAGCGATTCATATCTCTGCGCAGGATAGCGGTCTAATCAAGCATGACCACAGTTCAGCGATCATATGGAAACACGCTTCCGCGATCGTCCGCGCTCATATGGAAACAGATTCTGCGATCGAGCGATCCAAATGCATACCATAATATGATGATTCTTGTGAATGATATGAAACACCTAAAACCTCAAAAAAAACATTTCATAACTTATTTGTGCTTAGAATTTTGATAAAATGAGAGGAGTATTTAATGCAAAAGTATTATCGACGTAAATTAGTGAATACTACTGCTTATTTGAATAAATTCAAGAAAATTGACACATCTTTTGAGCTTTCTACTGAAATGCTAGTCCGATCATTTTCGGCATAGCAAAATGAGCACCGGCAAAAAGGATTCGTTCGTTGTAAACACGAATGGAAGAGGTTTGAAGCTAAGAAATAGCTTATCAAACAGACGCTATGCTAATTTGGTAGTTGTCTGCGATCATATGGAAACACTGAGCTAGCGATCGTCCGCGATCGTATGCTTGAGTGGACTCAGCGGTCCCGCGATCGTCCGCGATCATATGGAAACCAGGCTTCATTGCTTGTTTTGTACCGTAATTAAGTTATTCAACGTCTTCGTCGTCTTCATTATCAATATCCTCTGCACCAGGTTCTCTAAGTCTTTCATCTGTACAATCCTTGAAATTATTCTTTATAATTTAGTCCGATCAAGGACTTGAATCTTTCTTCGACATATATATATCGATTTTTAGACGCAATCGCGAAAATAAAGAGTCTTAGTTTTTACATATTTAACAAAATCGCGAAATTGAAGTGTCGCGAAATATTTCCATCAAAAATTCGCGAAATTAAAGTGTCGCGAAAATTAAGCGTAATAAGGTAATAAGGGTATATGCATCAGCACCCCCTACCCCACCCCCACACACACTCCAAAACAATTAAACGTAAACAAAATGGATACATCTGAATCAAAACAAAAGACAATTTGTAACTTATTGCCATTAATCAAGGCAATGAAGTTAAAGGATTTGAGTTTAATTCGGTGTGCAATTTTAATTCTGTTTTTAACCTGTTTTAAACGTGAGCTTTCCTCAGGCTCTCCACGTGGTTTTAACTTAGCTTCACTTAGCTACAATGTCAAGGTCTCGGAAAGGGATTAAAAACGCAAAGTAGGCAGGCGACATGTGGAAGACAGTTTGTAGTATCTCTACATAGCGTTTTAATACCACATTATACTGTAAACGTCAGCTGCATTTCTGAGACAAAAAAGACACGCGTTTGCTGGTCAAAGATGCCTTAAAAATTACTGAAAGTTTTATTTGTCAAATTTCAAACGATAAATGCTTTTTGCATGACTTTCAAATAAAATAAAATAACAATTCACTTCCCTCCTAAACATTAATTTTGCTTTGTATGTCTTAGATAAATCAGGAAGGCAAGTGGGCGATTACCTTGGTTCCAGAGATTTCTATCGTTATCCATATTGTCAATTTTCAAGCCACGTAGCGGCACAATTTTAAAGCAAAAGTGTCAGAAAAAGAGAAATCTTTGTAATCCCCTAAACACGTAGGGAGATTGCATTGCCTGGTATTTCAACACTCAAATAAGCAAAATCAGAACTGAACAACATATACAGTCTCAGTTTTGCATGTATCACAAATGTTATACACGTTCACTGCCAGTGAGCAGTGCAGTCTTTGCAATGAGAATAAATACCCAAAGCAGTTTCTAAAAGCCCACACAAATAAAACCAAAGATAATGACATTGGCCACCGCTGTGTTCCAGGTTCAAGTTCCAGCTCGGGCACTGGACCATTGGTGATCTGAGTTTGTTTGAGGAGTTTTTCTCTACCATGCCGAGGAGTTTTTTTCTCCGGCTTCTCAGGTTTTTCCTCCCTCGGCAAAAAATAACACGTGCGATGAGCGTTATATGTAAAATATTTAATGTAGAGGTAGTGAGTGTGAGTGCCAGCAGATGAAGAACCACTATGAAGTGGATATGCTAAGACAGCTGCTGTCAAAACCAAAGGATGAAATAGTTATCGGAAAGAAAACCGGGTACGGGGGTGGTGAACGAGATTTCTGTGAAGCCGTATATATAGGAAAAACAGCGAGATCATTAAACACTAGGAAAAGAGAGCATCAAGCCAATGTCAGATGTGTAAGTCTGAGTTGTTAGCGATTTATGAACAACCCACGTCACGACATCTTTTGGGAAGAAACAAAAACACTAGAAATAAGTGAAAAGGTGTGTGGTCCGAAGAAGATGGAAAAAGGCGTGGAATATTGCTAGAAATACGAACACTCTATTTGACAGAGACTCCAACAGAGTTCTCCCTTAAATTTATAATACATTATTAGAGCAAAGAGCTATGTTATTAGGGCGCTTTGTTATACGTAATTGAACATCGTGCGCTTCTATAACGTGCTCTAGTCAAAGCACGTGTCAGTTTATTGGCTTGTTTGTTTTGTCGTTATAACTGAAAACTTCATTAACCTCTTTGTCCCTGACGATGGCTTGAAGGCACGAAGCTTGAACGTTAAAAAAGAGTCACAACACGTAGAAGAAATGTACTGACACCTACGCAGTGCTTAGATTTAAGTAATGGTCCTTAGAAAAACTATAGGGCTGAAGGCGCGAATTAGCTTGAACGTTAAAAAAGAGTCACAACATGTAGAAGAAACGTACTGACACCTACGCAGTGCTTAGATTTAAGTAATGGTCCTTAGAAAAACTATAGGGCTGAAGGCGCGAATTAGCTTGAACGTTAGAAAAGAGTCACAACACGTAGAAGAAACGTACTGACACCTACGCAGTGCTTAGATTTAAGTAATGGTCCTTAGAAAAACTATAGAGGCTTTGCACCATCACGGAGACGACAGCCATGACAGGAGGCGGGAAAAATAGAGTCTGGACTAATTTGGTTAACACGACAAAGAGTTCAATTTCCCAGGGGAACAGACTCTATCGTTGTGCCTCCTGTCATGGTTGCCATCACGTGATGGTGCAAAGCCTCGATAGTACTTTCTATTGTTCTGCGGCATATTGCTTTCCCAATATCTGAATTTTGAGATATTCGTGCTCGGGATGTATCAACCTTTGAAGAACATGTTTTTGAATGCATATTTTTGAAACTTGTTTCTAAAAAGATTTTCTTTTGAATTTAATATTTTCAACCAATCACAGGAGTCAAACATAATAGAAAAGAAAGGCTACCAATTTGCATTGTACCTCACATAGAATCACTCTAGTATTTATGTTTATAAGGGTTATCTCCAAAAGGAAATCATTAAATGAATAAGAAATAAGTATATGTGCTTCTCTACAAAGTTACAACGATATTTCATGTTTTAGCTAATAAGATGAATGGTTTAATATACAATACAATACAATACAATACAATACAATACAATACAATACAATACAATACAATACAATACAATACAATACAATACAATAAAGGAAATCAATTAAATGAATAAGAAATAAGTATATGTGCTTCTCTACAAAGTTACAACGATATTTCATGTTTTAGCTAATAAGATGAATGGTTTAATATACAATACAATACAATACAATACAATACAATACAATACAATACAATACAATACAATACAATACAGTATAGCACCATACAATACAAAACAATGTAATACAATACAATACAATACAATACAATACAATACAGTACAGTACAGTACAGTACAGTACAGTACAATACAATACAATACAATACAATACAATACAATACAATACAATACAATACAATAAATACAATACAATGCAATACAATACAATACAATGCAATGCAATGCAATACAGCCCGGCACATGGCACAACACAGGAGCCATGCATTTGTCTACAAGGTAATTTTAAATGAAGCATCTATTATCTACAACACAATTCAAATAAAATGACAACAATGATTGCGTGCAACATATAGACAGCATAGAATGCTTATAACCATAAGATCAACGATTGCAGATAAACTCGGTGCCATCATGTCCTAAATTCTACGTCAGTCTTCTTGTGCTTTATTAATCTCATAATTAATTAAAGGCAACCGCAATATCTCTGCTACTCAATATTCCATTGCATTACTTCCTTTTCAAAGGGAAATGTTTAGACAAATGGCTCTAGACGTACCTACTTTATCTTCATGCTATAACGCGCAGGAAACAAGAGATAAGAGTGCCTCTGCGTGATCGTACATGATAACCGTGATAGTATTTGAAGTGTGTTATGACAAGTAAGCGTGATTATACGTGTCGTGACGTGAGGTCAGCGTGTTTGGAACAGAATTAGAAACTAAACTAGATAACGGTGATGACATTTTAAGTTTTATTGATCATACATATTGTCATGACGTGAAGTCAGTCATGAACAAACGTGTCGTGACGTGAGGTCAGCGTGTTTGGAACAAAATTAGACTACTAAACTAGATAACTGTGATGATATTTTAAGTTTTATTGATCATACATATTGTCATGACGTGAAGTCAGTCATGAACAAACGTGTCGTGACGTGAGGTGAACGTGTTTGGAACAAAATTAGAAAGTAAACTAGATAACTGTGATGATATTTTAAGTTTTATTGATCATACATATTGTCATGACGTGATGTTAGTCATGAACAAACGTGTCATGACGTGAGGTTAACGTGTTTGGAACAGAATTAGAAACGTTGTTCGAAATTCAAAGACGTCGGACACGTCTAACAAAGCCAATTGAAAACATGCCGTGGATAGCGAGGACCATCTGTTATAGCTACCGTAAAACCCTGCTAATTGATATTTAGAAGGGACTGAGGAAAAAAAACCCCTCAGAAATAGCGGAGTTTGAAATCATTTGTTCTTTTAAAGGCTCATATTTGATTATCTCTGAAAAGTCGTTCCAGATCTCATTGTCATTGGGCAAAAACCTATTTCTGTATAAACTAAATCTTGCTTGGGAATTTGCTGAAAACACATACCAATAAAATCACAAGGCCTTAAAACATGCACACTTTTGTAGATCATATCATTAACTATGAATATAGGATGGATGGGTAGACGAACAAATGGATGGATGGATGGATCAATCGATCGATTGGATTGATGAAAACAGGCATGAATTAATGCATGCTTTCAGAATAATTTGAAAACATTGCTAGAGGGAAATTTGGTATTTTGGTTTTCAAGGGGTAAGTTTACTAGTTTGAAACTCGTCCAATTTCAGTCTAATACCTGTGGGGTTTGATTTGCCATTTTCTAATCATACCGACAAAATTCGTATTGGGATATGGCTTGTAAATCAATTTATTACTCTGCGGGACAGACGATTATTATTGATAACGACGAAGATAAGGAGAACGAAACAGTTTGATGTCAACCGGAATTACTCAATATAGATCAGTCGTATATCAAAAACATTTTAAGCAACAACTACAATTTCACCAAATCTGATAACGTTTTCCGTTTAATATAAATATAGTTTTCTATATATTTTTCAGATAAGTAGAACGAAACAGTGTGATGTCAACCGCAGGATAACTCAATGTAGATCAATTTTATATCAAAAACAATTCAAGCAACTGCTGTTTGATAACGTTTTCTATTTTTGTTTCTATTTATTTTTAATACCCAAGAACAATATCCCAGGAAGACATTTGCTGTGAATCGTTATAGATCACACATTAATCGAACTCGAGTTACCTCATGCAAGCTCGTACGTTCCCAGGGCCCTTCGCTTGGGGTCAGACGGGAAAAGACCCTGGCATCGGTCAATTTGACTGATATGAAAATAATAATAATGATATGAAAATAATAATAACAATACTCATCATTATCATTGTCATCATCTGCATCATCAACCTTTTTTTTATTTCAGAAAAACTGACAAAGGAAAAGAAAGGAAAGGAAAGGAAAGGAAAGGAAAGGAAAGGAAAGGAAAGGAAAGGAAAGGAAAGGAAAGGAAAGGAAAGGAAAGGAAAGGAAAGGAAAGGAAAGGAAAGGAAAGGAAAGGAAAGGAAAGGAAAGGAAAGGAAAGGAAAGGAAAGGAAAGGAAAGGAAAGGAAAGGAAAGGAAAGGAAAGGAAAGGAAAGGAAAGGAAAGGAAAGGAAAGGAAAGGAAAGGAAAGGAAAGGAAAGGAAAGGAAAGGAAAGGAAAGGAAAGGAAAGGAAAGGAAAGGAAAAAATCATAACAAATTGTTTTTGATGTCGGACGTATTCAGGTCGAGACTAATATTGATCGATCGAAGTTTTCAAAGGTTTAGCGTCTACCACTCAAAAATCTACTTAATAACTATTTGTTTTTCCAATTTCTGCCGCTGTGTTTCAAAGAAAGCGTCTTTTCAAAACATGTGATCCAAGGCTCCACGATAGAGTTGTGCGCACCAAGGCGTCTGTAGTATTTCCGGCGAGTCCGCCTCTTTTCAATTTAACCTGAAATCCGGTGTTATGATTGAGTTTGAACGTTTTCTACAAAAGAAAATAAAAATTAAACTTCAATGTTTTCAATTAGAAGCATAAACGAGTTTAACAACAAACCTTAAGAATTTCGCTTTTGTCTTATTTTCCTATTAAGATTTTCCCAACGGAAAGACATTGTTTTTTAATTGAGATGTGCAAAATATGTTCATAACGTGATAGAATTTCCATTGAAACTTTAGAAAGTATTCAAATCTATTCACACTTTTAAGGATTCAACATCCGTTAATGAATATATTAAAATGAGATTTATTCTTTTGATGAATAATCCTATATAAAAGAAAATAATATCAAAACAACACGATTTTCCAGCAGTTTTATTTTTCCCTCCAAAAACATAAAATGAACAACGTACTCTATACCGTATTTGGAGAAAAAAATAATTTCTTTTTATCTTCTAAGGAATATATGAATGGACGTCTTATCAAACAGGAAGCAGTTAGAGTACTAGTTATCATAAAAAAAGCTATTATGAAAAATTATATTCCTTACATTACATGACTTTTTAAATATTTCGTGATAAAACTGCATTTTTTTTGGCAAAAATTGTTTTAAGTATATGTTACCATTTTTGTGCTAAGGCAATATCGCTTTTTCCTGATTCCGTTCGTTTTCTGTGTTTATTTGCTTATCTATTTCTTTACTCTCCTTCAATTTATCAGTTATCTATTCATTATATTTTATTTCTCTTTTTGTTTATCTTTGATCTATATATTTCATTGTACGCTTGTATAACTATATCTACTAACTTTATTTTCACAAAGTGAGTCTTATTTGACCCGTGAAAGAAAGTTGACTAACTACTGAGTACTGTGAACAATAGAAAACAATGGGTTTAGAGTCTACTACTAACCATTATATGCGTACAATGTTTTACAGGTTAAATAATCACTCTATCACATTAATACCTAACATGTAGTAGCTACAAGCAGAAATATCTCAAACAGAAAACTTGGTCAGCAAAAACAGTTCAATCATCAATTATCAATTCATGATATATTCTTTCTCTCTTTTTGTCTTTCTCTTTTAATTTTCGTCTATCTCTTATCTGTATTTTTCAGTGTACGTTTGTTTTACTATATCTACTTACCGATGTAACTTTATTTTTATAAAATATGCACTTATATTAGACATATTACATTAGTACAACATGAAATACTTAGGGGCTGTTAACCGATATGAAGGCGAGTTATTCTTGGTAGCCAGGATCTGACTCTTTCGTCTTTAGTGTCCCACGAGCCGGGAAAGTAACAAAAGAGTTAACCAGACTACGAGGAACAACTCTCCTGTATATTATCAAGGCCTTAGTTCAACGTAGTCACAAGCAGAAATATTTCAAAGCGAAAATCCAAACAAACAGCAAAACAGAGTCGTCTTCTTGTATTGTCAACTATCAGATACCACTCTAAATCGACAAAGTCTAATATTTCTCATCCATTGCTTCACTTGCCTCATTGTTTACCTAAGCAAATGAAAAAGACTACAACATTTGCTTGTTAAGAACCGACTTCCAATCCTTCCTAATGAATCAATCATGACCAGCTAATTTTTCCCCCTCAAATCTCAGCTTAAATTCAAGCCACTTTCCGTAGAATCAAAATGCCCAAATTAACATGTTTTTCGCATTTTGGTTTGATTGCCGTAGTAATGAAATGAAATAGCATAAAGCCGAAGAATGGCAAACAGAAATCAATGCATCCTATTTGAACCAAGCCGAAATGTTTTCTCAAAATTAGTTTCATTAAACTCTTGTTTTACGTTAATCAAAGCATTGATGTCCAGAGAAGTATTTGCCTTAACTATTTCGTCATTTATCAACAGCGATCTCGGGGTCGAACATCAGAGATGGTTCTAGAAAGACTTTACAGAACGTCATGTTTTCTTTTACGTTTCAATTAGAGAAACGCTGATTAAATGTAAAAAGAGGTTGCCGTTTTTGTTTGATGAACCTATCGAATCATAAAACAACTCAGCAGTAATTATATCCAAGCTGTCAAAAACGGCTTTATAGCTGTCGAAGTTGGCATCATTTTAATTTTCCTGTGAAAGGCTAAGCGAAATCCCCCCAGCGTTTGTGGTAATAATAACAGATGTTGAGTATAGTTTTCATCTAAGCGCACGTCAAAGAGGAGGGCCTATTTTTCCCGTGAGTAAGAAAGGAGCCGACAAACAATATGTAAACATCAACCGTTTAGGGGCGGCATTCATCCCATTCTCAACCACTCGTCAACAACTTCCTTTTCACCATTTCCAAAGTCTAGTGGAGGCCTAATTGAGTTGATGAAGAGCCAAGATGACCAGAAGACAGAAATGATAGTCATCTGGTGATTTGAAGTGAAAGTGGAGTTCCATGTGGTCTTGTTAGATGTGTAGGAGGAAAAACATCAAAATTTTAGCCTAATAACGCTTTAAGCTCACTTCATTTAGAATCATTCATTGAGGAATATTGAGCTTTCATCGGTGGAATAATAATCCAAGTATCTGGTAGACCGAGGTGGGAAAATCACAAACTCCCATCAAACCGAAGATTCAAGGTAGCATATTTATTCTTGAAAAGTCAGTGTTTCAAACACCTTCGTTTGAAGGCCTCGGAACATATTTTTTTCTGTTTAAATAAAGGTGTCATTCTATTTGCTTCTCTTCCAGGAATCCTTTTGTAAAGGTAGCCAGGAGCCTACTGCTAAAGTAAACAGTTTTCCTTACGGGGGGCTGAACAGCCTCTTTATTTTAAATGCTTTTCCCATTCAAGAGAGTATTCCGTGTCCTTCTGCGTGTATCGAACTTAAAGTAAACGGATCCCAAATTAACTGACCTTGGGTTGGACTTTGCATCTGTAAGAAAAGTGCTTTGCTCTTCAGTAAAACTCATTTTACGTGAGGATAAAATATTTATCCGAAGTAAACAATCTGACAGCAAAAGGACGACAAGTACTTAAAATTCATTATTTGTTATCTTTGAGATTTCTTGGAGACTCAAGATGAAACATTACTCTAATTTATCTTATGACGATTGATTTTGGGCATTTTTTCTGCCAAAGAAGACGAGAGCGTGACACGCAAGAAAAGCCTCATTTTGTACATCAGTGTTTCTAGTATTTGAAAATCAAAGAGAAAAATCGCATTTAAAATGAACAGAACGAACGATACGGCACTCAATTCAAGCGTACCTTTCCCCAAGCCTCTTGTGGTAATTATTGTGGTGATTCAAATCATGATCATTGTGGCAGCAGCTTGTGGAAATTTACTGGTCTGTCTCGCAATCTGTGTGAACAAAAACCTCCGCGAAACAGCGTCAAATTATTTGATCTTTTCTCTGGCCGTTTCAGACATTCTTACTGCGACTTTATCAATGCCTTTTGATGTTGATCTTACTCTTAAGCCGAACTGGCGTTGGGATCATGGCTCAGAAGTCTGTACCTTATGGACAACGGTTTATTTAATCAGTGTACCAACATCCATTTTGAGTCTGCTAGCAGTCAGCGTGGATCGATATAAAGCTATATCCGATCCATTAAATAAATTTAGACGTTCTAGATTCTTAACCAGGAAGAGAGCGGCGTGCGTGGTAGCTGGACTTTGGACATATTCGATAATTTTTGCTCTTATACCTAACATGGGATGGAGTCTTCCCTCAGACCAGATCAATATTCCGAACCAATGTGTTTTCAACACACCAAAGATATATTCGCTCCTGAATTCGTTTTTGAATTTCTACCTTCCTCTTTTTGTTATGGTGATGATCTATTATCGCATCTATACAATTGCCAGTAAAGTGAATCTGGTTCTTGAAGAAAGAACGAGGCAGTCGATAAGGAATCATTCCATGACAGACAAGTCTCCAATAAGCCTTGCCTACATAAAAGCATCTCCATCCCCTTCCACCGAAGACGGCCATGAGACAACCATCTACCAAGATTCTCCAGACGTCTGTCCCGTTAAGAAAGTGAAGAGACAACGAAGAAACTTTAATCGAAGCATCAAAACAGCCAAAAGCATTCTTGTCATAGTTTGTGCGTTTTTCTTCTGTTGGATCCCACATACCACAGTCAGTGTCGTTGGCATATTTTGCAAGAGCTGCTATCATTCAATCCCAGCTGCTGTTTATCCATTTCTCATGATTTTGGGCTACCTTAACTCCGCCCTGAACCCTCCGCTGTACTCATTTCACAATCCTAAATTCGTCGAGGCTTTTCGAAAGATTTTTCGCCTCAATGAACGAAAAACTTATCGCGGTGCTAACTCGAGTCTATCACCCTCTTATGCTGGCGCAAAGCTGAGAACAAGCCTATCGCTTTTTCACAGCAGTAGGCGAAGTACGGGGAAACGTCTTAGAAGTGATACTGTAAATACATAGAAAATTTTATTGGTTGTAAATGGACGCCATTTCGGTTGGTTGGTAGTGGGAACAATAGTCTTTTTTTCTTAAGGTTGGGTGCGCATTTGAACCTCTTTCAGTTTCGACGTCAAAAGCAAATTGGACTTTGACAAAGTTGAGAAGGCTCTGGGAACTGGGAACGAGGATGTAACGGGCCAGAAATTCAAAACAACAGCAATATTTAAGAGCCAAGAATCTTGATCAAATCTCTAAAAGATCGTCGAGTTAAAAGGATTTAAAAAATTAAGTATATAAAACTCAAAAAATGAAGAATACTTTGTCATGGACTGTCACGAGGAAAAGGGATATTTAAGTGTTGTACAAAAGGCGATCTTCAATATTAAACCATAGAACATATATATTGTTTTGTTGCCCGGACTACCTGTTGAAAACACTCGCGACAATACACTTACGCGTGTTCAGTGCTAGCCTCTTTTGTTCACCGTAAAAAACTATGTAAATAATGATAATTCCCAGAATTAGTTTGTATCGGGACATTATAACTTTGCTAAGCATTTGTGTCATTAATAAACTGATATTGATAGATTATAAAACAGTAGAATAATAGTAGAACTTCCACTTGCGACCACCTCTCGTAAGCGACTACCTCTCTTGTGCTAACATTTTTCAAAAATGCCAAATTTCCCATACAAATTGCAATAATTTGCATTTCCCGCAAACGACCCTGCACCTTTTGTAAGCGACGTCCCGACCACTAGAGCTCATAATTTGCCATTTATATAATTTTTAACCGTCCGTAAGCCACCATTACATTATACATACATTATCTTCTCTAACCATGCAAAAATTGGATTATGTGTCCCTCTAGCATTATCGCTGTCTGCGTAGCCCTTTTCGTTGAAGCTTAATTACACCGTACGCTGTAGCGAGCTCCAGAATTTGATGTCACACTGGTATCGGATAAATGCTTCTTAAAGCCGTGCTAGGCTGACTGAGGAAACGCTCTTATGACTCAAAATTTAGACTCCCTATGGTGTTTACTCTCGTAGACGCCCACCCCCATTAAACGACCACCATAACTTCACATTTTGGATGGTCGCTGTATTTGTAGATGTAAGTAAGGAACACGACTTTGTCTGCAGTCACCAACAAAAAAAATCAGTCTCTGAAATTTCAGTCAAATTTCATGGGTCTTGAACTATCGAATTATTGTAAACAAAAGAGCTCGCAAGAGAAAAAATCTCGGAGCCTCGCAAAGTCTGATCTGATTCGCAACTTCTCTTAACTCTGGGCTTCCTATGGAAGATCGAAGGAAGACTAAGGACTAGTTTCCAGGTTTTACATAAGCTCACGTCCAAGATGGTGGACGAAAGTGTATGAAAGATGCTCGATTTTTTAGCAAAAACTATCGCAAGAAACAACTTGTATTGCCATATTGGGAGGATAATATGTAAGGTAGAGTCATGCAATTTTTGGAAAATACCACATTTATGATGATCTAAGAAATATTACAATCGTGTGGGATTTTCACAGACAGCAAGAACTTACCGAGCTGTATCTGTATCTAAAGATGCCACTCTCTATTACCACGACAGAAGAAGATTTTTTCGTCTAGTTGGACTGGCATCATGTAGTCAGTGTTTGTTCTGGATATATTTAGCTCATTTTCAGTATACTACCAGGCCACAGCTTTTGGCTGGAATAGGAGAAAGACAAAAACAATTAGAGATTGAAAGGCAAGTAGAAATGGGCTATTCCATTGAAAAGCTGCAAATTCTTCAGGGGTTCACATGAAAATATAGATTTCTTCATGGGCTTTCAAAAATCCTGATGTCCTCAACAGGGGAGGTACAGCTATTAAATGGATTAGCTCAATATATTACACATTTGAGGCCTGCTCTATACCCATTTGCTAGAGTACAGACACTGGAAAATTAAAGGGTTATTAACTTTGTTTGCTCGGTCTGTATGGGAAAATATCAGACCAAGGTCTTGACAGTACGGACCGAGCATAGCGAGGTCTGTACAAAAAGACCAAGGTCTGATATTTTCCCATACAGACCGAGCAAACGAGGCTAATAACTTATTTATTATATGGCTTTGAGAAGTCCTGCTAAAACAATTGCCAAATGCAAATTTTTCTTTTCATCTGGGACAGCGGTCCTGATATGGCAAAATACAGACCATGCGTTAGCCAATCAGAATTCAGGAAATTATCTAGCCATATAATAAATACAATATATTTGTTCAGTCAGTACACTCAGTTTTTAGTATAGATATTCAATTCTGCAACTTTGTATTTAAGGTCTGAAAGCAAAGTTTGGAAAATAGTACAGTATGTAGAAGTAAGTAGATAAACATGAAAGAATACGGAATACAAATAACTTTAGAAGAGGTTTTTTATCTGCTGCCTGGCTGGCTGAGTTGGTTGAGTGCCAGTTTTCGGTGCAAAAGGTCAAGGCTCAATTCCCTGGACCAACAAGTGCTCAGGGTTGCCAGTGTGTGTGGTCTGGCTTACTACACTACAGGGCTCACTATCAGTTGGTATAAAAGGTGTTGTAAGGGTGCAACTGGCCAGAATGGCCTGATTTCTTAGGACTGATTCCAGCCAGAGCTAGAAATTGACATGTATGTACCATTTAAGAACTGGCCATTCTGGCCAGTTGGTTCCACTAAATGGAAAACACCCTTAGTGATCCTGCCTTCTCAGGAAGGGAAAGCAATAAACCTTTTGAATAGAAAATCAAATGGTGTGGTATGGTTTTACTAGAGGTAGACCAATCTCCTTATCTGAGAATTTTGAAGTGCATGAACAAGCTTTAAATAAAGTATTGGACGGGTACCTCCATTAAACAGACACCTTCAAGAGCTTGCCTTAGTCCACTTAATAGAGGTGTCTGCTAAGTAGGGGTTCAATTTACGGTAAATATAGGTATATGAAGACATATGCACTGAGTCAGTCAGTCAACTTTGTAAAAGGTGTCCACTTTAGTCATGACAATATGTTGCTGCAATTGAATACAGTACTGCCTGTAGTATTACATACCATTCACATAAATTGTATCTTTCAGCAAAGTCCTGTGTTTTTGTCTGTTTTTGCTGTATCAGTTGGAATGTTTCTGTCAGCAACTGGATGGATTTATTGCTTAAGGTAACTTGATGCATTTTGCCTTTCAGTAGCTGTTAGGACAAATGATATACATACATAAGATTCTACTTTAAGCATGGGCCTCTCTTCTCCTTACTTTACTTTGTATTAATAATGCATTTTCTTTTGAGTTATATAGTTCTTTAGCTTCATTTTAATGGTATAAAAGATCAAATAAATCAACAGTGTATACAGCTTTTCAAGGGACAAAAGGTGCCAGTTGTGATAGTGAGAATGAATGGGACTAAGGAATAAAAAGTTACCAAAGACCATGATTTTGACCCCTAAACAGGTACCAAAGACCATGATTTCGACCCCTAAATAGGTACCAAACACCATGATTTTGACCCCTAAATAGGTACCAAACACCATGATTTTGACCCCTAAAAGGGTACCAAACACCATGATTTTCACCCCTAAAAAGGTATGATCATTCCCATCCAAAAGCTCAGAAATCAGCCTAGGAAAACGAAATTGAGTACACCTTGAGGTGTACCACCTTTTGTGGAAATTTTCAGTCCAGTGGACAAAAGCTGTACCATTTATGAAACAACTTGAATTACCAGAATTTCTGCCTGACTGGTAAACACTGTACATTTCCTGTAGATTTTATCTCTTGATTTATCACTTATCTTATTGTTGTTTGTATTTACTTCAGAAATATAAATCGCATTGTACTACTAAAAGGTGGTGACACAGTAAAGTTTGTTACCCACACACCTCTGGGTGGAACAAGATCATTTACAACACCTGTCAGTAATATTTCAAGCATGGGATCAAGAATAGGTAAATGTTTGTCTAAATGATAAATGATAGTCTGAGTTGGTGCATATTACATGTATATCTGATAAATATACTCAGATATAAACAAACAACACAAATTAGTTAACAATGTTCACGGCCATTGTTTCTGCACTGTGCATCTCGTCTGCGTATGGCATGACAATTGGTTTTCCCTCAAGATTTAGAAAAAAAGATAAAAACATCAAGAAACGGTTCATTTGTGCGTGCGTTATCACTACACAGGTCATCAAGTGCCTCCCCCAAAGAACTATTTTTTGAAATTTTATTTCTTTTGATAGGGTCGCTGTAAAACGCGGATGGACTTTGCGGATGCGGATGCGGATGCGGATGCGGACAAAATATCGATGTCACTCTTCATTATTTTTTTTTTGGCCTAATTAACGCGGTTTTCGAAAACTCAGGAAAATGGATATTGACAATATGCTTTATTATTACTGAACCTGAGTAACAACGTACAAAACTGAACAAGAGTAACAACGCAGGAAAGTATAACGTGACGTGTCTTGAATTCAGGTTAATTAGCTTGAAATCTTGAAATCTATATCCGTGATTTTGAACATGGCATGCAAAATATGTTGTTTGAAGCAACAATGAAACAATCAAACCATTGAAGACGACAGAATAAATACACTACATTGACCATAAAAACTTCTCATAATTCACGTAAAAGTTGGTTCACTGATGCTTCGTTATCATGGTTAACATTCCCTTGAGTAAAAAGCGCGTTCACTAATCACAATATGTGTGCCATAAGTCATTTATAGATAACGTGATAATACTGCTATAGCGTGACCATTTATCCTGAAAAGATAAGAATTCCACTATGAACTGACAAGATGAGCATAAACATAAATATCTTTTTATTGGGTTTCCTAGTAAAGAGGCGCAAACACAACAACGAAAAAGAAGCGAGAGCGCTAGTGGGTCAAGGCGATAGATCTAAAGTGAAGAAAAAACTTCTTAAAGGACTCCTTTCAAAAATCAATTTATCATGGGACCTTTATGAGTATCAAGTTTAAGATGTGGTGTCATCGAACAACACGTACAAGAGTTTTCGTTATAGAGTTTGGAAAGCCGATTGGTCACTAATCTTTATCTAGGGTGGAGTGACCGGGCGCCCCTTTATCTATTCATACCCTTCACACCCCACAAAGAGTCTCCGAAGAGCATGTACTCATCTGACGAAGATAAAGCTTTGATGATTTCAAGCTAATTATCCTGAATTCAAGACACGTCACGTTACTTTCCTGCGTTGTTACTCTTGTTCAGTTTTGTACGTTGTTACTCGGGTTCAGTAAACATAAAGCATATTGTCAATATCCATTTTCCTGAGTTTTCGAAAACCGCGTTAATTAGGCCAAAAAAAAAAAAAAACAATGAAGAGTGACATCGATATTTTGTCCGCATCCGCATCCGCATCCGCATCCGCAAAGTCCATCCGCGTTTTACAGCGACCCCTTTTGATATTTGATTATGTATAATAAATTGAGGGTGCTTATACCTTTTTAGAAATATTTTGGTACTATTAATGTAGCTCGATCACTTCAGCGTGACATCAAGTGGAAATGTCACACACTGTCACACTTGTCTCGAAAGACACTGTGACTCCCCTTATTTTATTTTATGTATTTAAGAGGTCCCAAGAAAACTTTCATTGTTCAACATTTAAAGAAAAAAGTGGTTAAAACTTATTGAAATCACACAAATTTTACCAAACTACAGGCAGAAAATGTTCCAAATCGAATCCGACCATGGTTACAATAATGATGAAAAATTGTACCTGTTGTCATTGATGCCGCACTATACACACATAATCCTATTTTATGATATATTAAACATCCATTAAAAGAAAATTTTATCAATGTATTTCTTTTTCCTGTAAAAAAATTCCCGTCTGTTCTCGCGTTACTTCTATACGCACAAGCAGTTTTTAACGAGAAAGAGGGTCCTTTTTGACACCATATGGCTCTTCATGGAAGTCGGTGACCCCTTTTTTATTTTCTCATTGGACGCCAATTGAATGAAATTGGTTCTTCTTCCTGTCAACGAACCATCTGATAATTGGGCTGATCGAATGCTCTCTAACTATGGATCACGAAATCTTATTCCTTATTTAGGAGATCATAAATATATGAAACTCATTCTTTTTTTGCTTCATTTCTAGACAACAAAACTCAAATCCCACTGAAAATCAAAGGTTACAAGTTTTTCTTTATTGTTGACAAAGAAGGAAAATTCCTACAACCATCTTTATTTGACAGTTTAGTCTGTGTAAATCGACATTTGTGAATTGTAAATAAATGAGTGAATGTTATTAAAATGTTATTTCTTTGTAGCCTCTCAATCATTTCTCAACAGACTCGAACACACCAGGTTCGATTCAGTTTACTTTTGGATTCATTCGATTCAGACCCTCTAAATGAGAACAACTCAGGGTGCTGTTCCTCTCTTTCCCCTCCCCTTCCCCCTCCCCTCCCCTTCCCCTCCCCTCCCCTTCCCCTCCCCTGGCACGTACGTTATTTTAGGTTATTTAGGATTGAAAGTGTCGTTTACAAGGTGCGAAACATTTACGTATAAGATAAGGCGCGCACAAAAGGTCCTATTTAATCTAAGCGCAAAATATTTAAAGAAAAGATGCGAATATGGAAGAGACTTAAGGCTACTACGTAAAGCCTCCTGGGCAGACTGGTTTGGTTACTTGAATACAGAAAGTTCGTGGAGACCTCAAACTTTATCCTTCGCATAAATCGATTCGACCCACACTTGGTAGAATGAATTATCCTATTCATTTCTATTTCCATTTGACTTTTTTGTCTTTTGGGTCTAGAATGTTTAATTAGTATAATTGTCATTTATCATATGACAATCAGTGATATACTGGCGGATAACAAAAACCATCATTACATCACAAAAGATCGCTGTGACAAGAAATGTAGGCCGCGGTCCTAGCAAGACAGCGATTGCCATAGAAGTAGTGGTCCTACCTGGACCGCGATATCGATGGAACAATTTTGTTACATCACGACACAGTTGTGGTGTTACGTCACGATACAAAATTGACTGAGATTTTTACGTTTGGAATAAATCGACGCAAATATTCTGATGTATGAGTCACTAGGTTTCTTACGAGTCGAGAGGGAATGGGTAGGTTAGCGAAACATTTTGATACCGTATGCCCAAATATGGCTTGCTGGCGTTTTGAGGGGAAGGAATTTATATAGTTTATATTTTACATGCAGCTCTCCTTTAACACTCTGCCACCTACGTAATAGCTGCCTAAATGTTTAAAAGGAAGACAGTATCAAAGACAATATATTTTTATTGCTGCTAAGAATTTTTTTAAAATTGAATAGTGAACTGCGATGAAAAATTGCTACCGGCTTGAGTGGCAGGTATTGAGAATCATGTCTGTAGAAATGAAAAGAATATATCAATCGTTGTGGGAGTTACATTTTGCGTTGATTGTTTTATTTTTGTTTGTTATAATCATCATCATCATCATAATGTTTGTTTATTTCCATCTTGGCAGTATAAACTGAATTACAGATGAGGTCAGGTACAGTATGTTAAAATAACAGATATTAAATATTATTTATAATTCGTTCGTAATTCGTCTGTTTGCTTTATAGGAGCCCATTTTTGCGATTAGAAAAGACCAGTTCTAACCATCAAGCCGAAGAAAAACTGAATTACAGATGAGCTTCATAATGCAGTATCTTTCTTGCTTGCTTCCTATTATATGCATTCATGCATAAATTTCAAACTAGAGTAATTATTATCGGGGCCTTGTTTGTTTACGTTTGTTGGCCACGAAAAACTCTGCACGTCCGCCACATGGTATACTCATCACTCATTATCATTAATATACTAGGCCAAATAACATTCTGCCCAAACAGCGGGCGAAAATTGAATTTGACGGGCCGCAAATACATTTGCAGCCCTGTTGCTGATTGGCTGAGAAGGCATCGCGCGACAGCTCTCGACCAATCAGAATTTACAAGAAAACCATCTCAAAACTCGAGTTTTGTGTCAATCGCTATTTTTTTATATTTATTTGAAGACAACTTTTATCGTACTGATCAAACGCCATTTTACCATATGGAAGAATTTCCAAGAATTTCCAAGTTTTACCATATGGAAGAACTTCCAAGAATTTCGAAGTTTCAATCACAAAGTTTGTTATTTGGCCTAGTATATTGATGATAAGGATAATGACATGCCCTCGAAAAGTCATGTTATTGTACGTAATATCACACCGAGTCAGACCTTAAACTGATGAAAAATATAATAAAGTAAATGAGAGCCGCGCTGGGTGTATCTCAAACTAAAAAATTAAGGGGATATATTTTTGCTTGTGTTTTTATTGATTTGAGTTTTCTTTGTGTGTTTGTACCGTATTTAGGTGTCACCGCATTTTTTTTTACCTCTGACACCATGTTTAGCATACCTGTCGGTATTGATTATCATTTGGGTACTTTTATTATAAGGCTAATGAATTGGATCCAAAAGATGAAGAAAAACACAAAAACTGTAAAGAAATGATACAGAAGGAAAGACGGAAAATAGTGTGAAAAAGAAAACCATTTTGCGAAAGTTCCGCACATCAAAAATTAAGGGAATTACTCGACTGGAAGTTTGTTAAACATGGCAATAAAGAGATACGGGTTTACGATAGCTAAGGTAAGTAAAGAACAACTTCAACCCCAGGGGAACGAGATTAAGTGAAGAAAACACACCCAAAAGTAAATCAGATAATGTGTAGGCGCAATATGGAGGCGTTACCATAACGACCAAATAAACAAATAGTGCCCTTGATCCAAATGTACTTTAGCGTGCAAACGTTACCTAAGCAAACACGTTTTTCAAAACCATTAGCCAGGGAAATTAAAGGGGTCTGAATTGGGGGCGGGGGAGTGGTACACATGCCAGTTGTCAGTTAAATTGTTGAACCTATTGTTGAGCCTTTGCCAGTTAAGTAGAGATTAGTAATTAACATATTTATTTATTTATAAGGATTTTTTTCCTTCCTAAAATTATAGAGCTTGTCAATGTTTGCTAATAAACCATTGTTAAAATGCCAACCATTTTCACAATAACATTTCACAAGTTGCTTTGCTCAAAACAGCCACTCGATCTCTGGTTGGCACACGAATAACAAAGGCTGACGTCAATGTGAGGAGCGCCATACGATTATCTTTTGTTTTTTAAAGTTAGTTTCAGTTCTTAGTTATATTAATCACAGATACAATATATTTTACCATATATTGTATTAGAATCGCAAATAGATTAACCAGAAAAGCCAAAAGTGGAAAAGTGGAAAAGGGAGGAAAACGAACATTTCCTTCAGCTTTAGCTTTCGGTTGAATTGTCAGGTGAGTTAGACACAGGTTTTACAAATATCAGTTGTCTGTTAATTCTAAAGCCATTTGTATTTTTCATTTGGACTGTTTAATTTGTCAGTAATAACCCCATGCAGACCAGCCTCAGAGAACTCTTCCTTTATTTTCCAATTATGTTATGTCAGACAACATCAGTAAAAATCCCATTAAAACTTATTATATTTAACTAGAATTTTCGGAAAAGAAATAACGTCCATTGGTCTGTACTGATAACACATGTTACATAGAGATATTTTTTATTGGACCTTGTTTGTTTATTTCTTGTTGTTGGGGTCATTAAATAAAGACGCCCATCGGTATCAACACTGAGTTGCGGGGAAATTCAGAACATAGATAAGGCAGTGTTATCCATTGACACCGATTAATCACCTCGTGGCAAAAATAGACGAAAGAAAAAGCTACATTCGCCGCGTCTCTTTCTTTCCGTCCTTTTGTTTCACAAATCATTCAGAAGGAATAGAAGACGGAGAAGAATATTTCTCGCCCTAGAGAAATGTCTACTAATGCAGCCCTGACTTTAACCCGACTAACCCTCACGGCGGTGATCATTTTACCAAACCTCATTGGGAACGTCCTGGTTTGTATTGTCGTTCTAAAGCACAGGTTTTTTCGTACGTTGATCAACTTACTGCTCGTTCACCTGGCAATAACTGATATACTAGTGGGAATTTTTGCCATTTTACAAGCTGTTTTCGACTTTGCAATACGAGATAAATCAACCATCAATATCCACATCTGCAAACTGATTTTAAATCAACATGCTGTGTTTATAGGAGTAGTGAGCTCGTATACGACTATCATCATCGTATCAATACTGAGATATTACGGCATTAAAAAGCCTTTGGTGTCTATAACTAAAATGCGAGTTCAAAACCTGATTTACTTTATCCCAATTATATGGCTTATTTCCATCCTTTCTCTGTCTCCAAGAATATATGCAGACTTCTCCAATCCCAAATGCACTAGGATTGTAGCTATATCCAAGTCAAGTCGGATATCAGGCGGGCTGTCTATAGTGGTTCGCGGAATTATACTTCCGGTAGTGACTCTTGCTTATACCTACAGAAAAATCTACAAGGCATTGCAATGCAGGTTTGATGGACTTACGATGACCTCGCAACAAGTTGCTGCCATGAAATCTGCTCGTCTTCTTGGACTTGTGATTGTTGCGTTTATCATCTGCACTGTACCTTATCATGCATATGGCTTTGTTGTATCAATCTTGGAATTTCATGAATTTGGTTCCCTTGTTTTTCTAGATATGCTGCTATTTTGTGTATTTATTTCAGGTTCGAGTGTTAATCCGTATTTATATTGGTTCCACAGTCAAAGATTTAGGCGAATGACGTACAAACTGCTTCATAGACTGCGTCAAGTAAGACCAACCTAACAATATCAGTTCTAACGGTTTATTTAATATTTATTTATTTTTTGACTTCTGACTCATATCATTATCTGTGCGGGAAAACGTTTCAAAATCGTCAAGGAGTTTCCTCAATTCATTGTGATTTCTGGTATTCACCATCACACCAAAATCTGAATCAGTACATGATCCATATCTTTATTTGTTCTATTATCAAATTCCCTTTTACTCAGGTTCAGTTTGCATTGCATGTCAGTGCATTTGAATTTCGACGTTTATAGCCTCAAGCAAAAGCTATCAGACTTTGAAAAAATATACCACTATACCATTATTTCAGTAAAAGGACAAATTCAGAGACTGTGGAGTTAAAAAGATACTTAACAAAGATAAAAAGATACAATACTATATTTAACCACGCAACACTTAGGAGCTTAGGAAAACTCGTTAAAACGTATACGTCAATAAGCTATACTAATACAAACTATCAAATTATGATATTATGATATTATAAAATACTTTCAATATCCCTCCCTAACATCCCCTGTAGGACTACGAAACAAGAAAAAGAAGAACGAATACTTGTGAATAAAAAATAAATGAATAAAAATCCAAAGTACACGTGACGTGCACGTGATACGAAGGCAGCTGAATCCAAATCGATGAACTCAAATTAATAAGGGTTTACTTGAAGGCTCACTTTCGCAAGTGGCTCCTATAAGCCTTTTCATCGCGTCATAATGGTTTGTTATCGAAAGCAAATCGAACACCCACAACGGCGATAGTATCAGAGTCTATCAATCTCTGCGGACTCAGCTGGTGGTGTATGGATAATTGCCTTCTATATGTTTAGTTGCTTGTAGATTAGTGAATGAGTGATAGCAATTTTTTTAAACTTGTAAATAATCAAGCAATACAATAGTAATTAAACAATTTAGCTTCGCGTTGTTCTGAGTCACTCGATAATTTTTGTCGTAGTTCCGGCTACTTATATTTTGCTTGTGAAAATATATAACGTTCAGTGAAATATTTTGTGGGACAATATTTTCACAGATGTAATCATTAAAGATGTGAATAATTGCAGCCAGAACTCCAGTTCCTTCCTTTTTAAATCATAACACAAATTAGAAAGTTCCCTGTTCTCTGCATGGCGGTTGATCAGGATGACTATATTCTTCATCTGTCAAATATTTTCTCTTCAAAGAGGTTAGAACTAAAGCCGGAGATCCGACATTCCGAGTTTTATGAGGACGCAAAGGTATCTAAAACAGTTTATGGCCTTATCAACTAGCTAATATGACTTAAGATACTCGTCGAAGAATGTTATGTGGAGTTTGAATAGGTTTCCCCTAGGGCGCATCTAAAAAAAGTGCACCAGAAATTTATCAGAGGCCTACGCACAATTCTCAATTCCTCCTACACCTATACAAGAGCTATGGCATGTCAACTACGGCTAATACTAGAGTCGTTTTCGTATGAGTGGGAACACTGTACGGTTACGATACGATACGGTTACGGCATGTAAAAAAAAGTGGCGTCGCCAGAAATTTATCAGAGGTACGCACAATTCTCAATACCTCCTATACCTATTTCAAAAAAGGTTGTCCTTGGTTTTGGTGAATACTGCACAGTGAATACTGCATACCAAGACTGAAATGTATTATGGACAATTTGTAATTGGGTAACAAGAGGCTTTACTAATGTTGATTCTCTGTTTCCTCTCAGGTTGAATCTAAGTAGACTTCTTCCACACCTTTTCTACTTATCAAAATTGTGAAGAATACTCGAAATTTAATATCCACAATACATTTTGGTCTTGGTATGAAGTATTCACTATGCAGTATGAAACCAAGGACAACCTTTTTTGAAATAGGTATATACAAGAGCTATGGCCTCTCAACTACGGCTAATACTATTTACGACTTTCTACTCTGCTGTTATGTTCTAGAGTCCTGCCGTCTGTTTTTGTCTACTTTGTTTTGATCTGTTCTGCTTTCCAACAGAACTAGTAGTTCTCTGATAAAGTTATTGCATAATGACGTGTTGTCACGTCATAACAACGTGTCACGTGGTACAAACTGACCAATCAGAAAATCAGAATTTGTACAGTGTATGAAAATTGAATAATAATATCCTTTACGTCACTGACATCTATAGCCCACTGTCACGTGACACTAGTCTTTTAATCCTTTACCACATTTTTGCAAGCTCTCAAGCTCATAGCAATTCGACGGGTTAACATTGTAACTATCTAGAAGCAGTTAGAGCCTTCGCCTAAGGGTAAACGCAATAAACGCCTTGTGGAATTCAAGAGTCAAGCCGTTCTTTTGTTTTCACGGATCTCTCCGATTCTTCACGGAGCTGACGCCGCTACAGTTGACATGAATAACGATTGATCTAGATCTTAAACCAATCACCAATGAGGGTTTAAAAGATTTTTCTACTGTTCAACAGTCAACAATTACATGACTAGGACTTTGAAATGTTGTTGATTTCAATATCGTGCTTTTACGCGCGAATTTTTTCCAAAATCAGTTTTACATCTTCCACAGCGCCCCCCAGCAAAATTCTTCAATAATTGGCTTTTTTCATGTTTCCTACCTGCAAAATTAAACTGAGCTTGCTTATATCTCACTATTTTGTTAGTTGAGTTCATAATTTTGAAGAACCAAATCGTCAACGAAATGTTCCATGTCAACAAAAATTTCTTGCATTCGATATGAATTAAATTTGAAACCCAAAACACTGACATGCGCAGACAAATTGTATACTCTTTCATTGCACACTCACCGTTCGTCTTCTTTCGATGCAAAGGCATGGCTACCGTTCAAGATGGCGCAGAGAACTGTGAAGGGGACTATTGATAATTATTGATAACCGGAAAAATTTGAGTGAGTATCAATTTTTATCAATTGCTGATAATAACTGATTTTCATTTAGTAAATTGACATCAATTATTATCAAACTTATCAATTGCCATTTGATAATCAATTTTTATCAATTTATAGTTACGTCGGGTCAGTTACAAGGACCCAAAACTTGGATTTCGTAACGATGATTTCCATTTTGAATGACACTCGGCTTTTGATAAGCTCAAGTTTGTCAATCTTCATTTCATATATGTAATCAGAGTTAATACTGATAGAGAGAATCTCTATTAACTCTGATGTAATTTAATGAATAAAATAGTCTTCCAGAGCCGTGTTTAGCTCTGTTCACGCAACGCTCCGGAACGCTCGGGAGCGTTACACAAGAAGAACTAAACACGGCTGCGTAGAAGACTAATATGTATTTTTGGAAGCGGTACAATAAAGTAAGTCAAGTAAGTTGTTGTTGTTGCTGCTGTGACATGTGACGAGGGGCCACAGAGGTGACATAAAAGTTAAACGGCTTCACGACGTATTCCCATATACAATTAAAGAAGACTCGAAACGCCCGTGGGGGAAAAAGCTGTAGATTCCCAAATTTGTGGCAACAGTTTTATAGGCTGTTTCAATATATGAACTGTAAGGCCTTGTTCAAACGAGCTCTCAAGTCGATTCAAGTTTTGACTTGAAACTTGCGTCTTCGTTTGAACACCTCTCCACGCAAGTCGATGAAAAATGTTCAAAAACGTTCAAGGAAAATCAGTTAGCTGAAGGACAGCGAGAAAATCAGTTTTGTTTTTGTTTGAATTATTTGTAGGAGAAGAAATGTGCAGAAGTTCGGACGAAAAAATATGAAAAACAACTAAAACTTATGAAGTTTAGCGTGGTGACTGTTCAAACGAGGAAAAACTTGCATCGACTTGAGAAAAAATTTGAGCACGCTCAAAGTGCTCTCAAGTCGATGCAAGTAGACGCAAGTCGATGCAAGTTGGTGTTCAAACGAAGATGCAAGCCCGCGCAAGTCAAAACTTGAATCGACTTGAGAGCTCGTTTGAACAGGGCCTAAATTACCTTGGTTTGAGACAAGTGCTGTGTGTCAGTCGCCGAGTGGGTCAGAAATTGAATTTGGCGCCACTCTTCGTCCATAGAGCATCAAGCTGGGATATAATACTTGCGTCAAAGACGATGAACTCTTCCCTCCATAATAAATTAAAAAAAAAAAACATTTCTAGGTCGAAAAATTCAAGTATACGTCCTTCTTCAGCTCACAGTTCACTTCCCGCCAAAGCCGTGAGGTTCAATACGTCGTGTAAAATGCGCATGACACAAAGGTAACCCAAGATAGAAGTGCAATATTTTAATTAAAATTTTTAAAAAATGGCTTTCAAAAATGCAAACCAGAACAGAAAAAATCTTTGAATAATAAAAATTACTGATGAATCTTATCAATAAAGAAAAATAAATAAATAAATAAAAGAAAAAGGAAACTTTTTAAAAAACTTTTCACGCCAGCGATTCCACTGAACAGCGTTCACATTGGTCTCCTAGCAACAATCAAACATGGCTTTGTATTCACGAAAATTGATTTCACGATCACAACAACCCGGCAACAAGAAGTTATGATCTCAATAATCAGCACTGAAAATCACATAATAGCGATGTAATGTCGGGGAGAACGACTTCAAGTTCCACTGCTGATCCTAATGCGGAAATTGAAAGGTATAATGACAGAGAAAAGCTTTATTCAGAGGAAAGAGTTGCTCCTCTAAAAGCCAATTCTCTAGTCAGCGAGGAGGCAGATGAAGTAAAAGATGAGTTAAGTAATCAGTTGGCCATCGAAAAAAGGCAAAGACGAAAGACGATTGTGAATTCCTTTCGGCTAGCTGAGCTTGTGCCGACTACAAGTACGCCGTATTCGAGCTACAGACGAAAATCGATAGCATTTACCGTGCAGAGTGTTGTAGACGTGAGGGCTGAACAACAGTGAGTAAAGTTTTTCAGACTGTTTTTTGTATCTCAGCTATCATTAATAATATTTTAGTTTTTGTACATTGTTAAAATTTGGAAATATTGCAATTAGGAATTGTTGTTTAATGTAATTTATTTGGTTGTTACTGGTATATTTTTTTACGAAATTGTGTCCACAATGCCAAACACCTATAAAAAAACTGATTCAACCAAGATGCAATTTTGTAACATGGACACAATAAACTATAAACTTTAAGCCAGTTTCCAGATAAAGTGGTTTTCATTAACCCGTGAAACACGCTTTGTATTACACACTTATACACCCTATATAATTCTATTGTGTTCTTTTGTTGTCATCTGGCTGTTACAATGTACACTTTGTTTCATGGGTTAATAAAAACCACTCTAAGAAAATGTAATTATTTTGCATGTTGTATTCTTTTTAATTTCATCCATCATTTTATCCACAGCTTCAGACAAGGGATAAGATTTTCACAAATAAATGAGGACAACAAAGCAATTTCTTGTTTCAATAAAGCCATTGCCTTAAAATCTGATGTTATACTGTTTTATGTTGCGAGAGGAGAATCATTTCTCCAAATCTGTGACTTCCAATCTGCAATCTTGAACTATAAGAAAGCTTGTATTCTGGATCCAGACAACGATGAATATTATTCCAGACTTGCCTTTATCTACTTTTTCCAAGGACAGTGTTTGTTTGATGAAAAACTTTATACTGAAGCTTTAGAATCATTTTCAAGAGCAGCTGAAATGAAACCTGAAGTGATAGGATATCATACTAGAAGGTAAGAATATCAAGCCTGGTTCACACTAGTAAAATGCATTAGCTAAAGGCCGGCACACACTAAGCGTCAAATCACTGCAACATGATGCGGGGACACATCGCGGGGACAATTCCCCTCGTGTGTACTGTGGAATTTCTGTGAAAATCCTGTCGCCACGACAGAATTTTTTTGCTGCAACACGTTGCAAGAATTCAAACCAGTTTGAATTTGTGCATACGATCGCAGCGACAAAATGAGTGAAAGTGGCTTCATCGCAGCACAGTGCACACAAAGCGATGTGTCACCGCGTCATGTCGCAGCGACCTGACGCCTAGTGTGTGCTGGCCTTAAAACCTCACAAAGTTCACACCAATGTGATAAATGTGATACTGATGAGTCTGTGTAGGTTACTTGCACTTTGATATGCTTGAGTTACTTTATAGTGTGAGTCAGGGTTAAGAGACTGATCTACAAGTATTTTGGGTTATAGGGATATTTCTGGAATCCTAAGTATTATTGTTTCAAGAAATATTTGTTACTTTTTAGTGTTGCATGTTTATCAGCCTTACAAAGGCATGGTGAGTGTCTGGCTCTAGTTAACAAAAGACTTGAGGAAGAATATAGCAGCCCTGACCTGTTTATAATGAGAGCAAGACTACATGAACTATTTAGAAATGTAAGTTAATTACTATATTATTATATGACCAGTATTTGGCCAGCATGCAACAGTTATGTGAAGGGGCACAAGCCCTATGCACACATCTAAAAATATAAATAAAATGGCCTAAAAGAGTCATATGATAAAATAGCACTTATCCGGGTTTTGCATAACCGGCTCCAGAGCTGTATAAATAATGTAGCCTCATCTTGATTCCTACCTATGTGGCATGTGAAGTATATCTTGGACGTCAGTTATTGATACAGTCTTAAACAATAGAATTCAAAAACCGAAAGCAAATGGTCCAGTCCACACACACTTCAAAAATCAAATTCTATTGTTTGTGAGTCTTGCGTGCACAATGGCAAAGTTACTAAAAATAGCCTTAATTAGCCACCCCGAACATCGCACAGACATCAATACTGAGTTTCACTCTCTTAGTATTATGGTCTCTTGATAGAGTAAATTTAATTTGGCAGGCATCTGAAAAAACCTGATTGGTTCCTATAAGATATAGCCATCCTCTACATAAGCAGCAGTGTATCAAATTCCTCAGGGAGTGTCTGCTAATGGAGACTGTATTTATGTGGCACAGAACTGCCACCTGGGGGGGGGGGGGGGGGACACCTGCACCTCCATACTATGTACAAGGATCATGTACTATTAGCTCTTTGTTATTAATATTGCAGTCAACCCTTTGTTATTATGATGTCAAAGATGCTTTGGCACTGGATCCAGAAAATGAAGAAGCTCAAACATTAATGAAGTCTTTACAGAAAAGAGCTAGTGATAGCAAACAACAGGTGAACTAGACATTTTAATAATTAAATATCATCAACATCATCATTACTATCATGATTGTCATAATCACTATCATCAACTATTATATTTCAATCTGTAATTGTATTTCATAATTCTATTCTATAGGCGGCCCAACTTCTCCTTGTGGGAAAAATTAAAGAGGCATTGACCAAGATTTCTGTTGCCTTGGAAACCAATCCTGCTGTCCCAGAATACCACATTTTTAGGTACAGTAAAATTTTTTTGATAAATGTTTGAAGCTTGTTCGTGAAATCTCAAGTGTGTTAAGGCCTGGTTCAAGCCCAGATACGATAAAAACGGAAACATTCATAATATCTCTTCCTTTTAACCAAACACAATGAATCTTTGAACAGCAATAGAGTTTCACTTCATTAACTGATTTTTGAGTGAACACAGATCAATTACGTGACAACGATTTAAAAAAAAATATTGAAAATGCGCTCGCCATTTTAAAACGAATGTTAAAACAAATAGTGGTGTATCAGTGAGTGCGCGCGTAAGATTCAGTGACGCCGTCCAAAGTGTATGCATGTGTACTGTTATCACACACGGTTCTCGACCAATCAGAGAGTGCGTAATATTATATAATAATATTATATTGTATAATAATATTATATTATTTAATAATATTATATAATTCTTGATACGCGTGGTAATTATCGGGCTTGTTGGATCACGCAAGGACCAATAAACTTACCCTTAAACTAACAAAAAAAAATAGAGAGAGAAATTGAAGAAAAAAAAAGAGCGCGTTTGAGAAAGAACCGGAACTATTTTGTCGGAAAATCGAGAACCACGCCCCGTTTCTTCAATACTGACTTCTCTAGTCGATCAATTTGGTGGTAGTATTGTCCGTTGCATATTTCCAAAGCACTAAGTACACAGAGGGAAAAAACGGCAGTTATAAATATCGGTATGAAAATGATATTCGACAAAAGGTCTAAAGTGCTGGAATAAATTCCGAACGTTCGTAATGGCGTGGACACGGGTGAAAAACGCATTGCGCATGCTCGAAAATTCAGCGGGAAACTGATAAAAGTACCGTCGATTCAGCTGTTGTGTATTATGCGAATTTCTCGTGTATTATTTGACCAGGGAAACTAAAGCGATGGTTTGGAAAAAAATAAACACTAACTTTTCACGGACAGCCTTAACTTTCAAGATTTACTAAACCTCCAATGGTTATATTTAAACCTTCCGAGTATGCGCAATGCGTTTTTCATCCGTGTCAATGGCGTGCGTTTTGACAATGTTTGTCACCATTCCAAAGAGGACATCGAGATGGCGTCGACCTGAACATGGTGTCGGGATGTTTTAACGGTAGTCATAAAATGACCAAATGTTGTTGATTCGTCATCTCACATCGCGTCCGGCGCGTTTGCTCAAACTATCTGTTTACAACACTTGAGTCTAACCTCGCAATTTGATTGGTTGATTTGCAGTTGTCAATAAGAGGACAGACACACTGTGCTGACGTGTTTCATCGTGCGCGCTTGTTCAAAACATTGCAGTGGAATGCGCGAGTGTTTACACTTAAGTTATAAACATTTTATGACGCCGTCAAGATCGTGTCAATAAAAGGACTTGAGACAACTCGAAATCATTTTAATTTGTTACTGACTGATATCTCACCAGAGGCGCGCTGCACAGAAGAAATGCTGACTTCAATGCCGCTATCGATGACTTTCTCCTTGCCATGGACAAAGCAGACCATGACGAACAAGACTCTACTTACAAAGAAGCTCAACGACAACTGCTCCTGTGTTACAATGATTTTGCTGTAGAATGTTTTAGGTAGGAACATACAGTTGTATAATTTAATTCAGACGCTAGGCACTGTGGCACTTCGTAGCCTGGCCGGAAAGCATGAGGTGATGATGATGAGGAGGAGGAGGACGATGATAATGATGATGATGATAATGAACCCAGACAGCACTACATGCACTTTTCCTTGTCGGCCATGATCCTTGTCGACCATGAAAATTTTTCTATTTATTTAGTCACTCTGGCACATCTCTGGGACATCTCTCTCTTGACTGCTTGGAGGGTGCGCTTACATTGTTGTAAAAGTTATTGAGTTCATCACGGAACGATTTTCACATGAATTTTCAGACTAGCCTTTCTCCATGACCACTGGAATTTCGTGAAATTCACTGGGCAGGATGATACTATTTTATACAATTCAGTCTTTTGAATGTTCTTAATTCTTTGTTGTATTTCAGCAAAGGCTTTTATGATGAAGCTATCGTTCTTTTAAACAAGTCCATCAAAGGGGAGAAAAACGAAAAAGGGCTGTACATCAATCGTGGTGGTAAGTTTTGACTGTTAGAAAACGTTTTGCATGATGAGCAATGTACTCGTAACTGCCGTATCCACTCCGTATAGTAGCGAACTAAATCAAATAGAGCTAAAGCTTCACACGTACATGGGAAACGGCAGACGGATCACACGACCTACGTTTTTCGCACCTGGCGTTGCGCGTTTGGCACGTAAACGTGAGCGTGACTTTTCGCGTGATCTATCACCTTTTCAAGATAACTCTTCTATACATTTAACTGGTAACGCGCCATGCAAGAAGAAAGCAGGTCACGTGTGATCCTCTCTGCCGACGTCAACGTCCCTCAGAAATTGGACCATGTAGAGTTCCCGTCATTTCACTTACAAAGACATCCCTTTGAAACAAACTGTAAGTCCACACTAAATCCAGGTAAATATGAAAAGCCTTTTTTAATGTATGGACAGTGAAAACAGACAAAAAAGATGTGCTTTCAAATTTATACTGATTAGTATGGGCGTATCCTCAGTTATCTGTAAGTCCTTGTCTGACAAATTTCTCCTTTCTCAGATGGTCTCTGTTAGAGTCACATCAGATATCCTTGCCATTGTATACCGACTAATTGCATTTTAACTTGAGTTACATTAATTCAAAATCTGTATCACTTTATTTTCCAGACTGTTTCTTCCGTGCAAGTGAACTCCACTTCGCATTATCTGACTACCAACAGGCCTTAGAGATGGACCCAAATGACCACTCAGTGTTGTCGCGGTTATCGGTGGTATATAACGAGTTTGGTATATTGGAATATTACGATCGCCATTACCTAGAAGCAATTGACTGTCTTTCTACAGCAATTGATTATAATCCTAGAATACCAGCTTACTACTTGTCAAGAGCAAGAGCTAGATATATGATAGAGGTAGGTCATTCACCAGTTCCATTGTCGAATCATGCTTTACCTTTTGAACGGAAAAAGAGTTGGGTGTGGGGTACCAAAGGGGCTGCATCTATACGTGCCGTCGTCTACATATATGAATTGGCCTACAATATCCCAAGGGATCTCCAGGCGACTTAAAGCTGGTTCTCATTAGCTATGCAAGCATTAGCAAGCAACATACGCAGGCTATGTAGCGCATTTGTTACATATATATGAAACAAAAACAACAAAACATACAAAAAACACCGTAAATGAGGTTCTGTACTCGTATGCTACTTACTCTTATGCTTACGTGGCGCTAAGATCCAGGCTTTAGCGCAAGCAACATACGCAGACTCTGTAGCGCATTTGTAGCGAATTTCACTATAATAAAACCTCAATAAAACGGTCTCAATTGAATAACGTTATTATTTCTAACCTTTCCTACCAGGATAGCGACGGTGCCAGAGAAGACGTCCTCAAGTGCCTTTACCTCGACCACAACAACAAAGAAGTTCTTTCGATTTTTTCCCGCCTTTTTCCAGGAAGAACAGTTGGTGACGTCACCAAGGGTACCCTAGCAATGGCTGCAGCACGTGCAGTCGAGGCTCACGTACGGGATACTTTTGGACCTGAGTTCACTTCTATCGCCAAGAAAAGGCTCTCAGAATCTTCGTCCAAGTTTTCTGGCAAGTCTATTCTTCCTCCAATACGAGATTCGATGTTTCCAGAGATTCGTTCATGCATGGAAGAACAAGACTTTCATATAAATATTATTAAAAGTAAAAAGAGGGTAAGATGAAGCCTTTTTATTGCTATAGGGGGATTTCGCGGCAAATTGGTTATCGCTGTGGTCCGGCGGAGTTGGTCTCCCTTGCCACCGGGGTTTTGCTCCCTCTTTCCTCCCTTGAAGTCCTTGGAAATCAAGACTCTTTTGAACTTGAACTGCCTGTGATCCGTGATCAGACACGGGTTGCATGGTGTCTGCCTCGGCCGCTATTTATACAGGCCTTCAACCTGACCACTGCATCGTCCCAATTTAATTCAATTTAGGCTGCAATCTGAATGATTAGCTTAGCTTCCCCAAACTCAATTTTAGGCTACCCGTGAGGTCTTTCTGCCACCTTCAGTGTTATATATCCGAATGCGTTGTGGCTCAAGGGAGTGGTAGAGAGAGTACAATAGGAAGGCCCAGTCCCTCTTCTCATTCCCTTCCCCTTTTTTCTTCCGTGGGTTGCTCCACAACTCAGACTTATATCAAACATGCGCTAGGTCCGTTGGCTACGATGGTGCTTACGCAAGTAGCATGATTTGAAAATCGAATCAACAAGTCGTTTGTCTATCTGTTTGTCTGTCTGTCTCAGGGACTGCGCAGCACCTTGAAAAGTGAAAATATTTGACTAGGTGGTGCGGAAAGCGTGGTCCCTGTCTGTCTGTCTGTCTCTTTGTTTGTTTGTTAGCCAACCAAAGTTTCCATAACAATAATCTATCATAATAATCCACCACTAATAAAAATTGCTTTGTTTCCAACAGGCTTCCGACGTCGTCAAAAAAGCTTTCAATGCTCGACAAAATCTTTCTTACAAAGGACCAAGAATAAAAGCTACTACTGTATCGAATGCAAGAACCGTAAAAACATTCAACTGGGAAAGCAGCATCCCAGAAAAAGCTGCTCTTCCCTCTCCTCGGACTATCAATCCTAGGGCGTTAACCTATGAGGCTTGAAATGAATTAAAAATAGAATTATTTTAGTGAATTGTATAATTATATGGATATATATTGCGAAGAAAAACAAGTGAACATTTCTAAATGAAAAGCTTGAATTTGATTCATTTTTTCTTCATTCATTTCTTCATTCTTTCTTTCTTTTCTTTGATAAAATGAATTCTTTTAGGGACGGATCATTAGATTTTTAGGGGGTTTGGGCAATTTTGTGTGCGCGCGATATTTTATTTTGATGCCTCAGCTTGGGGGGGGGGGGGGGGGCAACACCCTTACCATTTAAAACCCTTTGTTTCTTGCAAGATATTTAGAGAGGACACCCCTCATTTTCAACAAAACCACTTTTCCTTGCACGATTTTTTTTTTTTTTTTTTTGAGCTGGTGCTCTGCATGATATATTTTTCTTAGTTTAAAGCTGTGCTCGAATAAGTGTGAAACGGACCACGCCGTGCCCGTGTCAGTGTCTTGTTGTCTATAAAACATTTGAAATTCCTACTGTGACCATGTGGTGCCGTTTTCACAGTCATACGAAATCTACTCTAAGGGGGCCGTTAGATTACACGACCCTAGCAACTATGATTTTTAACATAACACTGGCAGCAACATGCTCAAGGTTTTTGAACAATGTCAGTTAAAAAACTTCACATTTTTGCTATCGATTCCATGCAGCTGCGCGTGCAATATTACAGTACGCCAACTTTTTCAACGTGTGATTGATCGAGTGGTGTCAGGACCCATCAGCGTTCATTGCTTGGATTCTAGTATGCATTTGTTCACTATTGCACTCGTAACCTTTTGTGTCTGTCATTAGTCTGCTTAGGGCCGGTTCACACACCGCATAAGCAGACTCAATAGCGTACTGCTCATTAGAAGTATTTTTCTCACACCCGTTTGATAAATGCGCTACTGAGTCTGCGTATGTTGCTTGCGCTTATGCTTATGTCGCTAGTGTGAACCGTCCCTTCTAAAGCAGACTCAGTTTTTTAGATTTTCAAGGGTAAAAATATTAAGTGTGCAATTAGCAGGCTACTTTGTCATTGATTCCAAAGTTTAAGGAAATGCGTTGATCACCTATTTTGAATGAATTGTTGCTAAGAAAACTTAGTTCTAATATCTTGGAAAAAAGATGATAGCAGTAGCTTTTGTGCACAATCCGGCTTAGAAGTGATTCCTTCAATTTGGTCAGATACAGTATTCATTGAAACATTTCAACCAATCAGAGCACATGTAAGATTCAATTACATCATCTATGTACTGTGTACTGTAATCACGGTTCTTGACCAATCAGAGCATACAAAACATACCAATTAGTTTATAAATAAAATAAATTTACAGTAAATAGGCACAAGTTACCATTTTATATTGCTATTATAACACTTGGCATGACTCTCACCATGCATTAAAAAAAAACCAGTAGTGCCTGATCAATGCAATTGGACATGTTCTGCCATAAGGCCATTTTCTTATGGTCACTTCAGCAGGGATTCTCAGTAGAAGCAGATACTCAAGATATTCAAGTTGTAATACAACAGAGTCCCCTATACCCCTTTGCAAAATGAAATGACACAAAAATATTTGGTATTTTCATGTGTCATGGATAAATGTAATCAAAAACCTCTTTCACATTCACAAAAAAGTCAAAAGTTGCTTCCACTTGGATTAGACCTTAAATCACATTTCATGTCAAAATAAATCAGCCATTCACATTTCACGCAAAAGCTATAGGGGACCCTGATACAATGATAGCAAAAATTGTTAGGGCTGTGAAGTTTGGCTTTGTGTGTTACTATAGTACTAGGCTGCAACTTTTAATGCAACAAAAAGTTGGCATAGTGTAACATGGGGTGTGGCAATTTTCAGCACAACACTTGTACTGTGGTTGTACCAACACTTTGAGGTTTTTGAACAAGCTTCAAAAACTTATCACTGTTACCATGAATTTCTTGCAGCCATATGTTCCATGTTTCACTATGCCAACTTTTAACCCAAAAATATTGTGCCAAAAGTTGTCTGGCTTGTAACATCTTTAACACGCCATCAGCTGTGGTAATATACAGTATATGTCGCCCTGGTTTAGCATTCTACAAAGAACCCTGAGTGAAAATAACATTTGATCTCATGACAGTCATTTATCATTTCTTCTTCTTTCCTTTGGATCTTTTTCCTTCCCCTATTAAAAAAGTTGAACAAATTATAGTTATTTGGAAAATAATTTCCTAACATTATCACCTGAAACAAAAAAAATAAATATTGGAAGTCTACATGTATATGGCAACAGCAGAATGAATGAGATAAGGAATAAATGAATTTTGTTGGTAAACAGTCAGAATGGAATGAATTCAAAATGCAAGTCTAGATTTCATTTGAACCAATGACCTTGTAACATATTCTAGTTCAAATCCCATTTGGATTCTCATCTGGAGCTCATTTCACTTGTTATGCAGGAGGGCAGTGAACCACTATGCCACCCATGAAGTAAAAATGTAGTTTACTTATCAAATTGCTGATATAAAATCCATCAATTCTTCTCACTTCTACATACAACACACAGTGATTTCCACTAAAACCTAGCGAGCTGTGAAGGTAAAAATAAAACAAACCTTTCTTTGGTGGTCCTTTGCCTCTTTCTTTCCTTCTTACAGCCATTTCTTCTCCGTAATCCTGTTAGTAAAAGCAAATGTTGTATATTATACTCACTGTGACTGCAAATTTCAATAGTCAAAATCAAATGTGTTGATCAAAAAGTCATCGACAAAGTATGTGCGCAATTTTGATTTTTTTGGGGAGGAGAGGGAAAGGGGAGGCTGAACAGACAAGCTGAGGGTATGGTTGAATTACAAAACAACATTTAACTGGAGGGGGAGAAGGGTCTAAAAGATTTCAAGTAATGTCACTATTTAACAGCTCATGACATAATGTCTATGCAATTTGGCAAAGACTAGATCCAGCAAAATATAGTGGAACCTACCAAGTGATCATCTCTATAAAATCCAAGGTGACGCAGTCTTAATAAAAGGGAGTTGAACATCTTTAGAGGGGGGTAATAATTATTGATGACATCACCAAGAGGTCTTTTGCTGTAGTACTTGACAACTTTGAAGGATCTGGTAAAAAATACATCATAGAGTACATAATTATTGGATGACTCATTGAACTTTCATCTTATACCATGTAAACCCATTGGTGGATATCTAATACCACAAAATTGCAAAAGGAAATTGAAAGAGAACTGCGATGAAAACTGCCAAAAAAACAGAAAACTGCATGCTTACAGTATCTGATAACAGAAACTATAATACAGATATACTCAAATAAATAAATAAAATAACCAAAGACTGTATAGGAAATGGCAAAAAAGTGCACCACTGCTTTAAGTCCCAAATCTTGATCCAGAAAATTCTCTTGAAAATCCATACTTCTTCTAGGAGAAATGATCCATGCTTCAAAATAGACAAATAGTACAGGCAAATAGTCTAGTCTGAAAATACAACTTACTGTTGTGTGACTGGTCGAGTCAATTTACCAAATATTCGGGCTCGAAGCAAAGCCATCTTTCTTGCATAATTCGAACTCATATTGACGACTTTTCTGCCAGATGAAATACCAGCTTACATCGCAGATAAAAGTGAATAAAGGTTGGAATTATGCCTGAAAATGTATCACACTTACTACACTTCACCATGAAAAACGAGGAAAAATGGGTCGAGTTGTCCATGTGCTGCCACAGGAAGCCCAATAAACATATAAATCTGCAACTTTGCTTATTTAATTTGTCAATAAAACTAAAGTAAAAGATTAAAAGAAAACTATATATTTCAAATAACCTTTCGACATTTCTAAACTTTAACATCAACAATATTTTTAAGACGCGCCTTTCATAAGCAGTGACTGGGATTCCTGTGCTTATGTTATTTCCATGCCAGCAGGCCAGCGGTCTCTTACTACCGACAGCCAGTTCGCAGTTCTCCAACAATCGACCTGAACTATGACAACATTTTCATTGATTTTTCTTGCTTCTACAAGTTCACAGAATGACTCCTTGAATTAATTAAAGGAGACCTTTTTTTCCTGAATTTCTGCCAAGAAAAGTGCAAGTACGTTTACTCATCTGCTGAGCTGAGATCTCTGACGAAGATCAACTGAAATCTACACAGTTGTTGGACTTCGGACTTTTATACTATAACTTAAGAATCGCACATCGTTTATGGAGGGAATCTGCAACGTTGATGATCATTGGTCGTAATGCTACTAAGGCTACGGACAACTTTAATTACAAAGTCTTGCTTTTACAGAGAAGTTCCAAGAGTAGATTTATGGTAATCGCCATTCCTTTTTATTGATTGATCAGTTAGCTTGATTTGCCCGTGTTCTGTGAATTAAAACTGTCAGTGAAACAGTGTATAGACCAACCACCCTGGTAGTTATAGAAAGAGTGCCTAAGTGGTTGTATCAAGTGGTCAGGAAGTGATTGATTATTATTAGATAAGATACATAACTAATAATAAGATCATAAGATACATTTATAATCAGTAGTCAGTTGACAAGCCGGTACAGTAGTGAATGTATAATTAGTTCCAGACTAAATCCAGACACATAGCAACTTTTTTGCAACATTGCACACAGTTCATTTGCACCATGTGTCCGTTCTCGTGATACTGTGTGTGTGCAAAATTGCAGAAAAAAAGTTGTAGGAAGAGCTCTTTCTCAATATATACAACACTCAAAATACCACTCTCTCTATATAGTGCACATACCATAGACCATAGAGACTATAGATCCTTTAGAGACCATAGAGACCATAGAGACTATAGATCCTATAGAGACCATAGAGACTATAGAGACCATAGAGACTATAGAGACTGTAGAGACCATAGAGACTATAGAGACTATAGAGACTATAGAGACTATAGAGACTATAGAGACCATAGAGACTATAGAGACTATAGAGACTATAGAGACTGTAGAGACTATAGAGACCTATAGGAGTACTATAGAGACTAGTAGGAGGACCTATAGAGACTATAGAGACTATAGTAGACTATAGATCCGATAGAGACTATAGATCCGCTAGAGACTATAGATTCCTACAGACCTAATAGATGCTATAGATCACTATAGAGACTACTATAGAGACCATAGAAACCATAGAGACTATAGATCCTATAGAGACCATAGAAACCATAGAGACTATAGATCCTTTAGAGACCATAGAAACCATAGAGACTATAGATCCTATAGAGACCATAGAAACCATAGAGACTATATATAGATCCTATAGAGACCATAGAAAGTTACCATAGAGACTATAGATCCTATAGAGACCATAGAAACCATAGAGACTGTAGATCCTATAGAGACCATAGAAACCATAGAGACTATATATAGATCCTATAGAGACCATAGAAACCATAGAGACTATAGAGACCATAGAAACCATAGAGACTATAGATCCTATAGAGACCATAGAAACCATAGAGACTATAGATCCTTTAGAGACCATAGAAACCATAGAGACTATAGATCCTATAGAGACCATAGAAACCATAGAGACTATATATAGATCCTATAGAGACCATAGAAAGTTACCATAGAGACTATAGATCCTATAGAGACCATAGAAACCATAGAGACTGTAGATCCTATAGAGACCATAGAAACCATAGAGACTATATATAGATCCTATAGAGACCATAGAAACCATAGAGACTATAGAGACCATAGAAACCATAGAGACTATAGATCCTATAGAGACCATAGAAACCATAGAGACTATAGATCCTATAGAGACCATAGAAACCATAGAGACTGTACATCCTATAGAGACCATAGAAACCATAGAGACTATAGATCCTATAGATTCGTAGAGATCCGATAGATTCGTAGAGATCCTATAGAGTTGCTAGATGATCCTATAGATTCGTATGAGATCCTAGATCCGATAGATTGTATAGAGCCTATAATCCTAGACATTGTATAGATCCTATAGATTGGTATAGATCCATAGTAGTATATCTATAGATTGCTATAGAGACCATAGAAACCATAGAGACTGTAGATCCTATAGAGACCATAGAAACCATAGAGACTATATATAGATCCTATAGAGACCATAGAAACCATAGAGACTATAGATCCTATAGAGACCATAGAAACCATAGAGACTATAGATCCTAACCTGCAAAATTTGTTGTACACATAGTAGTTATACAATGGTTTCAAGTGGCATACCGTGGAATATCCCACAAGTCACTTGTATTTTCTAGTATACGCACAAGCCTTTAGGCAAACAAAGAAAATACAAGTGACCAGTGGGATATCCACAGTATGCCACGAAAAACTATTGTATAACTATTTTATGCCACACCAGAAAAAATACAGCAAATTGGCGCAATGTATCATGGGAAGGATCAGTTGAATACTGCTGAATATACAACGGCTTTTCTGTTTTCTGATTGGCTGTATTTTTTCTGGTGTGGGATAAAATCATTTTGCACAGGGTTAACACATGATGCATCTAAGTATTGTGTGCAGTGTTGCAGGTAGAGTTGCACCATGTGTCCAGACCCTTACTGAACAACTGTAAGGACATGGTAAAAAGTTCCTGAAGTGCTCTGTGCTGTGGTTTACATGTAGAGCATTTTTTGCATGGGAAATTTAATGCCCTGTACCACAACTGTGTCAGTACCATAATGTCTATAAAAACATTTGAAATTCCTGCCATGACTGTTCGATGCAGTGCAGACTGTGCCATTTCCCAGTCGACATGCAAAATCTGCTGTAACACATCACTTTTTGAGTCAGGCATTTGTTTTATTTCTTCATGTACATTTCTTGAATTTTTATGGACTGCCACTAAAATACTGAAAAATATTACATATAAAAGAGAACTTGAAATGGGACTATTAACAACAAACAATATGTTTCTTCTTTTGAAGCCTGGTAATTATGTGTTCCCTGGTGGCGTTATAGATGATGCAGACTTTGCAGATGAATGGATGGATCTCTATCACAACTCCTTCAAGGCTTTTGGCTTGGACTTCAAAGGCATTCTAGACATCAAAGGCCCTCGGCCACCCATTTTCCAAAATTCTGGCACATCAGTACCTTGTGAAGTTGCATTTAGAATTGGTGCTATTAGGGAAACATTTGAAGAATCTGGCATTTTACTCTTAAAGAAAATGCCTGAGAAAAATTCTAATGGCCAAGATTCTTCTAATGGATGTGTTCATGTGTGTGATAAATTATCCAATTTGGAAATCAAAGAGTGGCAAAAAGATGTACATAATGACCCTACAAAGTTTCTTTCTCTGTGCAAGTAAGAACAATTATTGATTCATTTACTAATGACATCAATTGAGAGTTCACAATAGGGCTCTGAAATCAATATCAGGCCTTGCATTTCTCCCAAACTGATTTCTCCCTAAATTCCAACCAGGAGCTAGGAGCAAGGATGGCACAGTTGGTTAGTGCATGGCCTTCAGTGCAAGAGGTCTAGAGTTCGATCCCCAAATCTCACATATCTTTGTTTCAACTTCTTTACTTTCTGTGTAGCTTTAAATAGCTTTAAATACCCTTAAAATGGAGCAGTGATAGAGAGAGGAGAGTAAAATGAGTGCACCATCAACCTCAAGTTTATCAGTTACTCAAATTACTATCATTAGTTATCGACGTAAAATGTGGTCGCTTTACTTTACTTTACTTTAACCAAGAAATCAGTAAAATCTCACAAGACAACAATGAATCCCACTCACCCCCTCATTCTACTCAACACCAAACACTCTACACACTTTTTGTACTTATTCATTGTAGATACTTGAACAGTGTTCCTGATGTCTGGTCGCTGGGTGAATGGACAAACTGGTTAACACCATCAAACATGAAAATAAGATTTGATACAGCCTTCTATATATGTTTCTCAGATCATGAACCATCAGCTCTTCATGATGAAGGAGAAATGGTTCATTCTGTGGTAATAAACCCTTTAGTATGATTCACCATTGATAATAGACCTTTCCTAAATTTACTTGAGAGGCCACAACAATAGATTCATGGCGAGACTGGAGTTGACAAATGCAGTAAATGAATGGATTTAGAAAAACAATCTTGACTCAAATCTATTATCATGTGGTCAGTCATGCAAATTTGGGAAAGGTCTAATAATGCCAATCAAAGTTTTCTTCTTTATGTACACTTGCTCCTCATGAATTCATGAAATCCATTGGTAAATTGGATTCAAATAGGTAATTTGGTTACAAACTGTCATAAACAGAAGTGCATAATTTGATAATTTGAATGCAATTTACCAGTGGAAAAAAGTTATAATCAAGACTTAGAGGAAGTCTACCATAAAGGCTGCTACAGTGTATGATATATTTGCTACAAAATATCCACAAATAGATACTTGTTATACAATGGTTTCGAGTGGAATACCATGGAGTATCCCACGAGTTATTTGTAATTTCTAGTATACACACAAGTCTTCAGGCGAGTGCGTATTCCACAGTATGCCATGAGAAACCATTCTATAACTATTTTATCCCACACCATAGAAAATGCAGCCAATTATCACTGATAATGTCTCATGGGAAGAAACAGTTGAATACCACTGAATATACAACAGCTTTCCTGGTTTCTGATTGGCAGTGTTTTCTATGATGTGGGATAAATATGTGTATACAATGCTGATAAAATCAGAACCCCTAGACTAGTGGTAGAGAAGGACACAATTGAGGAAAGATAACACCATTTTCTAAGTAACTTCAAACCCAGGTTGAGGATGTTCTCATTGGGAACTATGTTGAGAGTGAGTTTGAGTGGAAATTCATAAAATGTGATTACTAGTAAGAGTAGTCTGTGCCCCCTTTCAGTGAACTTCCTCAAAATAGAGGTCCAGCCAAGCTGCATGAATTGTACTTAACTGATTCCCCCCCCCCCCCCCCCTTCTATGCATTTATCTACCTCAATCTCTCCCTTTATGTATTATAAACCAAGCATCATTGGGGATGGACAGTATAGGACCTGTTCTTAGAAAGAGGGTCCTGAAGGGGTAAAATGGGACTGGGATTTGCCTGTTTTTTTTATGACTGGGAAATGGGATTTGTTGTACTGGGACTGGGATTTGGGGAGTTTTTGTCACTAGGAATGGGAAACAGAACATCAAATGGGAATGGGAATTGAAGCTGAAAAACTGCAAAACCGTACAAATATTTTTAAAAAATTGAAAAATTACAAGTCGACGCACAAAAAAACGAAAAAGGAAAAAAATCATACCCAGGACTTTTCGTTTTTTTTATGCATCTGAGAGACTGAGACTGGTCACATGTATATTTTTTATGACTTACTTTGTGAAAAGGGGAGTTCGAAAAACTGCAATGGGATTTTTGAGAAATTTATGACTTGGATTGGGATTTTAATGAAAAAGTAGGCTGGGAATGGGATTTGGACCCCCCCCCCCCCCCTTTCAGGACTCTCTAGAAAGAGTCTTGCAGAGAATTCACCATAGTTTTATTTTGTTCTTTCAGTGGAAGACGCCAGGTGAAGCATTAATCGACAATTTTGCCAAGAAAAACCGATTAGGATTCCCACAGGTGTACACCATGCTACAGCTCTGCAGGTTAGTAGATAAATGTGCATTTAACAAATTGAAGATACTTTTCTATAGTCTGCACTCTTATCGAACATAGAAATGACATCAGGGCCCGGTTGTACGAAGGTTGGATAAAGTTATCCACCAGATAAGAGTTATCCACTGTATAGATTTTGTATAGATTTTATCCGCTGGATAAGGATTTATCCGCTGGATAGCGCTATTCACCCTTCGTACAACCGGACCCAGATAGCTGAGATATGAATCCAAACTTAAGTGCAACCACGAGCGTAACGAGTGGTTTTACTGCAAAGTTTAAAACTTTAAACTGTAAACCAAAAGGTAAAGGTAAAGGTTAATTTATTTTACTTTGAAGAGCGGGGAGTGGTTGCCCAATCCTCCCGAGCCAGGGGCTCTTGTTTAAGCTTTCGATGATGCGCCCTCTACCCCCCCTCTATCCATCAATCCATCAGTGCTCGTTTTTACGGGTATTTAAGGCTAATTAAAGCTGGAAAGGAAAGAAGTTGAAACAAGAACGTGAAGTCACTGGGAATCGAACTTGGGGCCTCTGGCACCGTAAGGCGCGCACTAACCAACTGTGCCATCCATGCTCCTTATAAAAGTTTTACAACTTGTACTTTTATAAACTTGCACTTGCGTAACGGATGTCATCAGCACAAGGGGTCAGCCTCTAATGTGGTAAAAAACAGCTTTGATCTTGGTCAGAACGATTTTCAGCCAATTACATTTCGAGAAATTTGCTATATGTGGTAAGAGAAACAGCTTTGTTCTTGGTCAGAATGATTTTATTACTTGGTGACCACTGTCACCCACTTCCGTGAAAGTAAAGGCATGCCCTTCTAGCTAGGAGAGTGACCTTTTCGTTTTGGGAGAGAAGATGGGCCGGTAAGGGGTTACCAGCGTTTGCATAATTATGCTTTTCGTCAGACAAAAGTCTGGTTGCCATGAAGCCAACAAAGTGTTGAAACCTCCACTAATGAAAACTGAGCAGTTACGTCAGTTGGAGCGCATAGTTTTTACAAACGGTGGTAATGCTAGGCCAAAATGTTCTCTATCACACGAATAAAACTTTGACTGGAATTTATTGGTCTCTTAACATTACAGAATGACAGATTGGAACGAACTGAAAGCCTTCCAAGAAAGTCGTTCCAAAGAAGGATGTATACGAATACTTCCAGTTCACATCAAATGTAGCGATGGAAGTGTAGTAAGTGCGACTTGAGTTATATTGGGGTGGACTCGTATGTATACTGCGGTTTGGCTATTTTTCCGCAACAAATGTCCGTGTAAAGTAGGTTTCCATGGAATTTCTGGAATTTCAGTAAAATAGAACTATTGCCCTGGAAGCCACAAGATTTTGTTTGTTTGTTTGTTTTTGGTGTTGTTTGTTGTTGATGGTGTTTTTTCAGTGTTCTTGTTTGCCTGCCTGCCTGCTTTGACTGTTCGAATAAGTCAAAACTTGCATTAGTTTACGATCAACATTGAGTAAGCTCAAAGTGCTGGCAAGTCCTCGGAAGTCGATGTGAGTAAGTTAATGCAAGTTAATGCAAACGAGACGCAAGTACGAACTTGTTTGATCGATGCTTTAATATATATTTGTTATTTCCCATAGGTCTTTCTCCCCGGAGACGATATGTATCCCAAAGCACTTGATTACGTAGTAAAATTCACCAATGGTAACTATGGTATCCGAGATGGAATTGTTCCTTTGGAAACGTACACCAACACGTGTGAAGAACTTGAATCAGGAGTAACGCACTTTCATCGTATCATCCTAGCAGACAGTGGAATGACGATGAAGGCCAACTGCTCTATGGGCCATGGAATACCCATTCCTATTTCAGATATTGACCAGTTTAAGAAACTTGCTTTAAACACGAATGCAAAGTTGTGAAGATGTCATTTTCTTTATTACATAACACAATGTATACAATTTAACACGTCCAATAATGATAACCTCGCCATAATGAAGGCAATAATGTTTTATTATATCGACGTTTCTTCGTATGGTAGTTTTCTCGGTTTTAGCACGATTGCTTCATCAGCTATTATGACGGATATCGTGTTTATAACACTGTACTCTGAAGCCAAGAGAAACGCTCGTCTACGCCTCGTGCTTGGTTATATTTCTCATCATGACGACCTTATAGTCGTTAACTCGGCGGCACGAACGGCTCGTGGAACCCATAATTCGAAATGGAACGCTCGCCGAGTAAATAGCGGGACTGTGTTTTGCTCATCTGCAGCATATGCTGTCACAAGTGGAGTCGAAAAGTCAAAGTAAATAAATGCACTGCGTGTTATCCCGCAAAAGTAATTTTTTTTTTCGTAGTCTTCACACGAGTGACGATAGAGCAAAGCACAGTCCCGCTACTTACTCGGGGGACGTTTCATTTCGAATTCTGGGTTCACGAGCCGTTCGCGCCGCCGAGTGAACGGCTAAAGGCATTCAGCAGACGCGTCCAGACAATATTCTGAACTGGAGGTATAAATAGTGGTAGAAAACGTACTGAAACGCAAAGGGTCTTGGTTAATATTCCTAAAACCGCTTTTCATCGACAGTGAAAAGAATAATTGTTTTAGTATGCACTAACAACCCAACACAACACTAGGATTCAACAAAATGGAATTATTGTGTAAAATATATATCGATTCAAATCAATTTGCAAATAAAAGCGTGACAAAACGTACGAATACGTAGCATCGTTTGCAGACACTGGAAACAAGTTTTCTAGCTGGTTGTCTCTACAAACACTAGCCAATACTTGGTGAGTCCTCAGTATTTCAGCCGTCCTCGGAGACCCAGGGCGGCAAGGAGGGGGAAGGGCAGCGGAGGGGAAAGGAAAGAGAGGAAAAGGACGTCCTTTTCCCCTCTTTCCTTTCCCCTTCGCACCCCTCCCTCCTCCCTTAAGCCCTGGGTCTCCGAGATCGTATTTCAGCATATTCCCTAGTACTTTTTAGATTCATTCTTAAATACAAGACTAAGTAATTCTTTACATTCAGCTTAGAAGTTGCTAAATTTGAATAAAAATACATGACAACCACTTTGTACAACTCAAAAGACTGTTTTAAACGGACATTGTATCTTAGAAGATCAATTCCTAAGTGATAAAAATAAAATTTGAGTATTAATCCAAAACGAAAATTTGAATTAAAAGTTGCATGAGGGGCTAGTTTTTGGCACTTTTAGCCACTCGATATTGAAAAATATCTCACTCTTAAATATATACCTGATAAAAGCTCATTCTTAGCACTGAAATTCTGCGCGTTGAACCAAAAACCCCATGAACAATTTCACTGATATGATTTCAAAAGGTTTGTTGTTGTTGTTGTTGTTGTTGTTAATGTTGTTGTTGTTGCATTGTTGTTGTTGTTGTTGTTGTTCAGTTGTTCGATCTTACGAGGTTGTGGAGTTAGCATACACTCCCTCGCAGCCTACAGATTGCGAATACTCAGTATAAATTCAGCTATATATTCGAACATGATGTCGATGGGTACGAACCTACAGATAGTGAAAATTGGTCCAAAGGACGGGAATGATTTACAGTTGGAGATTGCTGCGCAATCGTAGCGAAATTTTCCAAATAGGAGACCCTCTGGCAATACTAGTAAGAACATGAACGAATATGATAGCTATAGGTCACGCTAATGATGTCGTTCGAAATAATCACTTGAAATGCAATAAATCTTTTAGAATAAATCTTTTTCTTTAGTCAATCTTATTAATCACATAGAAGCTATGAAAGAGCTTTAAGTATTAGTGTGTTTTCGAGTTCTCATTGTCAATAGGCTAAGTAGAATTGAATTAACATAATGTGTTAGTTGTAAATGTGTTTTTACTATTTTTGGTTCAGTGCTATTCGGCACTTTTATGTCGTAAGTCGATAAGACTCTTTTGATGGGACTGAATTGGGAATTCTCAAAAGTGAAACTCAAAGTACTCGAACAAAATAGTACAACCATGTATACTGGTATTCCAAAGTTCCAAAAAAAATAAGCTTCTAAAACTAAAATCTAGTAGAACTATAGCGTCGTAATTTCAATTTGAGGTGGGTAACGTTAATTCCAAAGAGCAATGTAGAATTTTACAAAATAGAGTTAGTGTTCTCAGCATTATCATTTTAATCTCTCCTTACGTTGTTTCTTGGTAACCAATTTAGTCTAGGAAGGAATGCAAATCGGTTTGATAATAACACAAACGTTTTATAAATATATTCTAGGTAAATGTTTACTGCTAAATACAAGCCTTAAAAAGGATCTTGTCAGGTCTTGCCTATAACTAAAATTATTTAACAATGCGATTAGTTAGATAGTTAGAATGAAATAATTTCACAACCGATCATCCCTGCAGGGCTGGGTAACTGTCACAATAAGCTACTTTTGGTATAAAATTGCCGTTAGAAGTGATGCGGCTAATGTTACAATCATGCAGTATTATTTATCCTTTGTTCATATGAAAGGCCATAGGTACCTAAAGACTGTTCAATACGCCGCGCTGCGATAATGTAGCTTAATTATACCACGAACGGAGTTCGTCTCTGGGCGACTTTGGCACGCCGGATCTGATTGAAATGTGGTAATTACTAGTGAATTTACGGACGCAAAAAGTTCTTAGATGAGTTAAAAGCTGTCGTACACGCGGCATTTTAGACGGACATAAGTGAGAATTAGGCACAGCAAATGAGGTTATAGCAGAGCTCCCTACACAAAAAAATTTTACAAAGACAAAAATAAGGGAGAAAACCACGCGCGCCAAAAACTTGTTAGACTGCGTGCATGCCTGCTCACTGCTCCTCCATCTTTTATGCGCGCGCTAAAATGTTTAGAAATACGAATGCTGTGACAGCACGCTCACTCACTTCCAGCACAAGCTGGAAACAGCTACTCGCGCGCGCCTAAAACAAAACAAAAACAAAGGAATCTTTGTACATGAGTGAACAGAAAAGGGGATTGCTCGTTCCACATGTAATTCACAAACCTAATCAACTTAATTATGCTACAGACGTATACGCTACCCTTACCGACAGGATATGGAAAGTATAGCCAGATGAATTCAAAGTACTGTAGGACTTTCAGTACGGTCAAAATCGTACTATAGTTTCTCTCCAATATAAATGGTGTTGGCTTTAATTCGAAACTGATATAAAAATGTTTAATAACGTATATGCGATTGACGGAGAGATTGCTGTAAAATCCTTTTGGGGATGCGAAATAAATCGGACTCTTTGAGGGTTTGAATTTTTGGGAGGACACCTTGTTGGGTTGCAAACTTTTCTAAAGGCTGAGTTACACGCTACCATTTGTCGGCCCGATTTGAGTTGTATAGTGATTGTGGCGCTTCAATTCATTTAATTTTCCTTTCAAAAAATCGGCCCGACAAGGAAAAAATCTGTTGAAATGAAATTTTAGCATTTATATAGCGCAAATATCTATATGAATATAATCAAACGCGCTTAGAGTTTGTTAGTAGTAAGGACAGACTGTTGTACCGGGCGACAATCCCCTACCCTTTGCGAACAGTACAACAGGATCTTTTACGTCCACTATACAAGCATGGTTAGAGTGAAAGCAGACGGGGCCTACGGTTTAACGTCCTTATCAGAGAAGACGTGAAGGTCTAACCGTTTGCAGATGTAATTACAAAGGCAGCACCTTCTCCTCAATTATTTAAAGACCCTGATTGTTGGTCCGGCCGGATTCGAACCCCGACCTCTCGCACGAGAGACCGACGCTCAACCAACTGAGCCAACCGAGCGGCGGTTGCAAGGCCTTTACAGAATAATAAGAACAACTTAGACAAATTAGTTTCATACAAGCATTTTCAGGGCAGGACTGGGTAGGTTGTCTTCTTGGTCAATCGTAGATAGATAGATAGATAGATAGATAGATAGATCGTTTATTCACACTTTGAGTATTTTAAATACATTTTCATTTTATAGATATACATATATAATTAGTACATATACTAGTAAAGAAATTAAGTTTACAAAATAATAACTAGTGTCGGAGAACTGGAGTAACGTCAGTTTTCGAGCCAGTTCTCCAAAAACAGATTACAAACACTTATGACAAGTTTCCAATTTTCTTTTGTATTGGTGAAATGAATAAATGATAATTATTAGATAATAAATGGTAGATTTTAAAGCTAAATAGTAAATTTTATGTAAGATTGATATAAAAGTTATATATAGTTTGATAGGCAATTTTCTTTTATTGTTTTGATAAAGGGCTTTCTGTAAAGTTGCTTTACCGACTCCTCGATTGAGTTCCAAATTTTAACACCTATGAACTTCAGAGAGAATTTACCGTAATTAGTTGAGACGGCTGAGAGGTATAAATTCAATTTTGAGGAACGTGTGTTGTGGTTGTGAATTTCAGATATTTCTGTAAAGTAATTTGTGAATGCAGAAGGTAGTAGATTGTTATAGTAATCATACATAAATGTAGCTATTTGTGTAAATACGATGTCTTTGAGTTGTAAAATACGAAGTGATTTGTATATGGGTGGAGCATGGGCTTGAAAGTGTGAGAAACTCATTAATCTAATAGCTTTGTTGTTTAGGACATCCAACGGATTTAGTCTAGTTGTATAAGTGTTACCCCACTTGATCGCTCCATACTGGAGATAGGGATATATCAACGAATAATATACCACTCTTGTGGTATCTATATCTACATAGTGACGCAATTTCGAAATTATACCAATATTTTTAGATATCTTCTTGCCTATGATACTGATATGCTCTTTCCACGTTAGGTGCTTATCTATGTAAATACCGAGATATTTTATCGATTCCGTTTCTTCTAGTAAGGACCCATTTAAGTATATATTAAAGGATTCCGCAATATTTTTCCTAGGAGATGAGATGAACATATATTTCGATTTTTTAATATTTAAAGACAGCTTATTGGCGTTAATCCAGTTGTTGAGATTTACAAGCTCATCATTGACCAGATTAGCAAGAGTATTTGGGTCTTTATGGTCCAGAAAGAGGTTTGTGTCGTCTGCGAATAGACGGAATTTTAGAATTTTACTACAATTTGAAATATCATTGACATAAATAAGAAATAACAGCGGTCCTAAGTTGGAACCCTGAGGGACACCACATGAGGTTGAAATTGTTGAAGAATTGTAGCCGTTAAAGTCAACAAATTGCAATCGATTACTGAGATAACTCTCAAACCACTGTAACGCAGTTCCGCGGATTCCATAGTGACTTAGTTTAGATACCAATATACTGTGGTTGACAGTGTCGAATGCTTTAGAGAAATCAATAAATATCCCACACGTATACAAGCCATTATCTATAGCACTCAGTAAGTTATCAATTATTTCAACAATAGCTAAAGTGGTTGAGTGGTTTTTTCTAAATCCAAATTGATAATCGAATAATATATTATTTTTATCCAGATAAGATAACACTCGTTTGTACATTAATTTCTCTAGTATTTTTGCAAATGGAGATAACAGAGAAATGGGTCTATAATTAGAAATTTCATCCATAGCATCACCTTTATATAGTGGTACTACTCTTGATAATTTAAGTTTGTCTGGAAAGGTACCTGAGGTAAAAGAGAGGTTAAATATATGTGACAGAGGAGTTGCAATTATTGCTTTTGATAATTTTAGTAATTTGAGGGGGATCCCATATGGCCCTAGGCCTTTCGAATGGTCAAACTTAGTTATAATAGATTCAATTTCGTGCGAGGTTGTGGGGTTTATGAAAAAGCTGTTTGATGGCGTTGCTGATGAAGATGAGAGAAAATCATTAAATGTCTTGTCACAAGAAGGAATCTTGGCTGCGAGAGTTGGTCCAATTTCCTTGAAGAACAGGTTAAACTGGTGAGCAATATCATGTGGAGTGTCGTATTCTGCGCCGTTGCTAATTATCTTATTCGGTACAACAGATTTTTTTGATTTTAATTTAATTATTTGTCCAATAATTCTCCACGTTTCCTTAGTGTTTCCTTTTAGTGCTTCTATTTTCGTTTTGTAATAAGTTCTTTTACTTTGCTCTTTTATATGCGTTAAACAATTAGAGTATCGTTTATAGTATTGTTTTTGTTCCGCTGTACCATTTCGAAAATATCGGCGGTAAAGAGTTTGCTTATGCTTGATGGATTTCAATATAGCGGGTGTAATCCAAGGTTTTTGTATTAACTTGAATTCTTTCTTTGAAAAATTAGAAAGAGGAGCATGCTTGTCTACAATAGCCGTAAAGGTGTTAATAAAATTGTTGCATGATTCATTGGTGTCCTCATTCAGATTCCATTCTGTCGATTTTAGTTCGTCTAGAAAACGTTGTTCATTGAAAGACTTAAAATTTCTTTTTTTGATTTTTCTATTTCGTTTTGACAGTTTATAATCATTTAATAAGAAAAAAACTGGAAAGTGGTCAGATATATCAGACTTCAGAATTCCAGGAGTTATAATTTTGTCGATTGCGTTGGTATAAATGTGATCTATTAATGTTTCTGAGTGATCAGTGATTCGAGTTGGCTGTGTAATAATGGGAAAACAGAGATTTGTGTATAACATGTCAAGATAATCAGAAGTGTCCTGATTTGAGTCAAATTTAATAAGGTCGATGTTTATATCACCGACTATAATAAGATGTTTGTTTTCCATTAAAGAATTGTGCAATTTATTTGATAAATTCTCCCTGAATTCCGTCACATTCGCACGAGGATGTCTGTAAATAGCACCTAGTAGGATATTTTTACTGCCTTTAGGAGACTGAATTTCTATCCATAAATTTTCACATTCGTTTGATGTCAATTTTAAATCATCTCTTAATGTATATGAAATTGAATTATGAATATATAGGCCAACACCTCCAGCGTGGGTTGGAGAGTCATGCCTTAAAAAAGTGTAACTTGGGAGATCAATATTGAAAACTGAATTAGATTGTAGTTTTGTTTCACTTATTGCAATGATACTAAATTTGTTGTTAATGGATGTCAGTAGATCATATAATTGATTATATTGTTTGGGCAAACTTCTAGTGTTGCAATGAAATAACGAGAAGGAGTTATCGTCCTGCAAGTTTTCACATAATTCCTTCATTTCGTCTACATAATAATACTTAGAAGAAATAGTCGGTAATATATTGTCTGGATCCTCGTTCTCGTTATCACTGGCACAATTAATGAGAGTATTCATGCACTGATCTTCCATAATGCAGATGTTTACTTAATTAAATATTCATAATTTCAGTTTGTACTTCTACTTATCTTAATTATTCAGTATTGAAGCGTTCCTTGAATTTTAACAGTTCAGATGGATTGGCAAACGATATTGCATCAGAATGCTGATCTTTCCTCATATAAACTTTGCCATATTTGGTCCAAACGTACTTGTACTTGTGTTGTTTCTGGATCTCTTTGGCTTGTTTTAGGATGTTTCTGGACTTGGTGGTCAAGCACTCATTTACATATAACTTGTTTTCACGGTCAAAGCCCAAGTTGGTGGAATTATAAGTCTTCAAGTTGGCTCGTGCTTGATATAATTTATCTCTCAGCTTCCTCACGTAGAACCTGGCTATAATAGCAGGGGTTTGGCCCTTTTTAGCGGGTAGACGGTGGCTTATTGAGATGTCCGATGCATATAAATCAACTTCTAGTAACTCGGCCACTTTACAGACCAAGGCATCCGTATCTTCCCCTGGTATCTCTGGAATTCCGTGGAATTCCAGGCACTCTCTCCTCAGGTATTGATTCGTGCTTTCCTGCTCATTCTCTGATTGTACTAACCTGTTGGTGAGTTCAAGTAACTGCGTTTTGAGGGAGCTATTTTCGTGGGATAAGCGAGTGTTTTCAGTTTGGATCTTACTGACAGACGCCGTGAGTTCCTCAAATTTTTGGTTTAGAAAGTCCTTGGCTTGCCCCGATCTCCTCTTTAAAGATTTCATTACTGGCTTGAATCTTGTTAAGTTCCTCAAGATAGCTGCTGTGATAGGTACAAATCAGTTTCTTGAACTCTTCGGTTTGGATTTTCAATCGGTCATCGAGGATTCGTTGTAGTTCACTCTTAGTAATTGGCTCATCGATTTGAGAACTATTTGACTGATCGCCTTCAGGATTAGTTCCAGGGCTTGTATTTGTGTTTTGTTGCTTCTTTTTGGTGGCATATTGAATAAAATAGGTGAATCTTGTCATAAATGTTCGAGAGCAATAACGGACATCATCACCCTCTTGAGTCACGCATCAATTCAATTGATGCGTGATAATAGTGATATTTATCGGGGAAGGCAATGCTTATGAGTTTTTGATCGCTGTGTTAAGTTGTATTCGAATGTTCTCCACTTCAGAGAAGTATTAAAAATCTCTTTGGACAGCCACATGAGATCGCTAAAATTCCTGGTTAATCGAAGTTTTGCTTTATCTACAGACTACTCTCAAGTAGTTCAGTTAAATCCACATATAACTAGACGCCTAATAGGCGTTTAGTCGGGCTACCTATTTAATATAGTGAAATATCATTAACAGCTGTGCAGAAAATTGGGGAATGGAAGCTTTTACAAGCCTGCTTTGACTTGTCAGTAGTTTATGATCGCAAAAACGTACAACAGGAACTTCCAGGAGGGGGACATTAGGGGGTAACCAAAACCGCACAAATGATCGTCAAAAACCGCGACTAAATTCCCGAAAAACCGAAACTGCATCTGAAAAATCGCGCTTTTCTATCATAAGTGATACAAAAACTGGAAACTGAAAAATCGCAAAGATAATTGGATTTCACCGAAAACTGCACCTCCAGTCCGCAAAAACCCCAGGCACCCAGGCAATCATTTAGAGGGGAGAAAAAAAAATTAAAAAACAGCTTAAAACGCTTCAAAACCAGAAAAAAGCATACAAAAAGATGAAAAGATAATATTTACTACATAACAAGGCGAAAAAAAAAATTTTTTTTTGTACCAGGATTCGAACCCGAACCCTCTGCTCTAAATGATTGCCTGGGGTGCCTGTGCAAAAACTTCAAAATCCGTGAACGCAGGTCTCTAGAAAACCACTAAACCGTGGGCAAAACCCGTAAAACCACGTTATAATTGCATGCGAACTGTCAATCCCAATGGCCCCCTTCTCCCAGAGCTAGAGTAGAAGAGAAATCGAGAGAACTGTGTCAGCTGACTGGCGTATTTTCTTAAAAAAGCAGCTTATCTAACATGATCACAACAAATATGAACATCTTTGATTCATGGCTAGTGTTTTTTTATCAGTTCAAGAGAATAAACTGTTGGTTTAAATTAGTCAATAATTAAATAAACATTGCACTAAATATCAAGTTAATAATACAAAATATCATTTGCTTAATTGTATATTCTTCCGTATTTTGCACTTTAAAAAACCCTTACTCATTCATATCACGTGGCTGACATTGAATGCCCTGTTTTACGTTATTTCCATGCTATAATTATCGGAGATAAATTGATGAAATATCGAGTAGAACAAATGTATCTTACATTGTTTATAGCTAGGTCAGAGGTTGAATCGTTTTCAAGTACTGATTAAACTGCCATCCTGTCTTGAGTTTGTGTTCTTGGACAATCCAAAAACATGATAAAATCTGGTAAAATGGAGAAATCCGTATTAATGATCTTGTGTCGGCCATGTTGATCACTTTCAATCCCTCGCGACGATTTCCGACCACAGGAAGCCTCTGTAATTTTTCATGACTATAAAGGCTTCTGGGTGATCTCTGGTGATCTCCTAGGGATCTGCCTCGTTTTCATGGCCCATATCCGACGTTGATAGATAGGATCTTTGGATCGAAAGGTAAACCTAGAGTCGCGCTACCACAGGTAGCCCGACTAATTATGCACATGAACCGAAACAACAATTCTTTGTATCCATACAATGCACGATATATTTTCCGTCGGAATTTCTTTTGTTCAAACAATAGATATGCTGAATTCTATAGAACGACAATACAATAGAATACAAAAGGATAGAAACATTAGAATACATAATTCTACCCCTCAACAATAGATAACTAGACGCACACGTGCGTTCACTCGTGCCCCTGGAGCCCTTTTTAAGAGAGGCTCCAATGACCGGCTCCGTTCGTACTCTTCCCCGAGCCGTTTCACGCATTCTTCACCATTCCGGGAAATAGCTATAAACCGTAACATAATGACCTTTTTTGAATCGGCTAACTTAAACTGAAAAATATCTTGATTAGTCAGTTTGTCTGTCAACAGCTATTAGTGTTTACCTTTGTCTTTCTATTATCATGCATGGGTATTAGATATCTCCAACATGCAAAAATATACCAGTTTATTCAACTTCTTATTTCACTATATATCTCAATTGTTTGCTGTAAAGACTTCTACAACGGCATATTTGACACAATAACAAATCGTGTATTTTTTCGTTCATGTTTCGGATGTTTTATATATGAACAAGACGCACACGTGCGTTCACTCGTGCCCCGGGAGCCCTTCAGTGACCGGCCCCGTGCGTACTCTTCCCCGAGCCGTTTCACGCATTCTTCACTTAACCGTAACATAATAAAGACCTTTTTTGACCTTTTTAGAGAATATCTGATTAGTCAATTTGTCTGTCAGCAGCTTAGTGTTTGCCTTTATCCCAACATGCAAAAATATACCAGTTTATTCAACTTTTTATTTCACTATATATCTCAATTGTTTGCTGCAAAGACTTCTACAACGACGTTTTTGACACTCAATAACAAATCGTGTATTTTTTCGGCGTTCATGTTTCAGATGTTTTATCTATTACGTGACCAAACGCATCAGGTCAAATAGAGTCTTGATTCCATGAAAATATATGAATAAATTGTCTGGCCAGAATTGTGTTAAAATTCATTACAAAAACGTCTCAAGATCTCTTGAATGCTTGAATGAAAAATATAATTGACTTGCCTCTATATCCGTAACATATAATAAAGACCTTTTTTGACCTTTTTAGAGAATATCTGATTAGTCAATTTGTCTGTCAGCAGCTTAGTGTTTGCCTTTATCCCAACATGCAAAAATATACCAGTTTATTCAACTTTTTATTTCACTATATATCTCAATTGTTTGCTGTAAAGACTTCTACAACGACGTTTTTGACACAATAACAAAGCGTGTATTTTTTCGGCGTTCATGTTTCAGATGTTTTATCTATTACGTGACCAAACGCATCAGGTCAAATAGAGCCTTGATTCCATGAAAATATATAAATAAATTGTCTGGCCAGAATTGTGTTAAAATTCATTACAAAAACGTCTCAAGATCTCTTGAATGCTTGAATGAAAAATATAATTGACTTGCCTCTATATGCGTTCGTTTAGCAACATGTAGGGTGAGAAATTCGTAGATTTCCAGCTCAAAGGAATTGTTACGAGTCGCGAGAGCTTCAGTTTTCAAGTACTCCATCGGAGTTCGATATTTGGTCAAAGTATTGGAGATCAAGCTCAAAATAACAGCCCATTCTGAAGCTCTTATAAGTGTCTAGGTATATCTCGAGTTAAAAGCTCCATTTTCTATTGTCTCACTGCTGGAAAAGCCTGTCTCTGAAAGCCATTTTTTGGGCTGTCCGCCATCTTGCATTCCTAAAGTTCCTGACTGGCGTTCACTTCCAAGACCTTCGAAGAGTTCGCACTCGCTCAAAGGTGATGAATGAAGGGCATTGTTTCTTGCGCTCTGAACCAATCAGGAGCTTTAACACGTGACCGATTGCGCAAGAAAGGCCTCTTTCTGTCGACGACCATAGGAAAAAAAAAACAGTTGCATTTTATAACTCGTTCCCGGCCTAAAGGCCTGGGCACGAGTAATAAAAGACATTACGTGACCAAACGCGAAATACAAGGTCAATGGAATCTAGTTTCATGCCATTCCGATATTAAATTAAAATTCAGTACAAAAACCTCTCAAGATCTCTTGAATGCTTGAATGAGGAATATAATTGACTTGCTTCTATGTATGTTCGTTTAGCAACATGTAGGATGAGAAATTCGTAGTTTTCCAGCTCATAGGAAATAGTCGTTATCGCGAGGGCCTCGGCTTTCAAGTACTCCATTTAGAGTTCGATATTTGGTCAAAGTATTGGAGATGAAGCTCAAAATAACAGCCCATTCTGAAGCTCTTATAAGTATATAGGTATATCTCGAGTTAAAAGCTCCAAATTACATTGTTCTACTGCAGGAAAAGCCTGTCTCTGAAAGCTATTTTCTTTGTAGTCGGCCATCTTGCATTCCTAAAGTTCCTGGCTTGCGTTCGCTCAAAGGTGATGAATGAAAGGCATTGTTTTTACGTTCTAAACCAATCAGAAGTCTCTCAGGACGAACAGAGGGAAAAAAAAAATTTGCAGTTTATAACTCGTTCCCGGCCTAAAGGCCTGGGCACGAGTAACAATGCATACAAACGAATATATCGAGCACCATATGATTCTTTGTCAGATTCTCTGTCATCTTTCAGTAGTGTAAATTGCAATGCAATGTGTCAGATATTGATATTTTTCAAGTACATCTTTTTCTAAACAATCTTTAATCAGTTAGTTATGATAGATTTGAATAAAATGTACTTGTACTTTTCTAAAAACTTGTGTTGTATCAAGCGCTAGTCATCCCGTTTGAAAACATTTTATATCGCTCGCAGCACCGTTCACTTTCTGTTAGAAACGGCTAGTATATACAAGCAAATATTGGTAAAGATCAGTACAAATAATAAAAAAATATGCTACAAAGTAATTGTAAGACATCAAATAAGAAAATGAAAAATAAGATTAGTTATGTTCAACAATATTTGGAAACTTAGAAACTATCCAATAGGTAGACAAAAAGTCAATGAACACACACTTTCTAACTATCTGTTGAGTATTAATTAACGTTACCTTACCCAGTTGTGGCTTTACACAAGTTTGGTGTTGTACAACATGTTTTCCACGGTATTTCTTTACAATCCTTTCTATAATTTTTTTATGGTTTTCACTTATTAAAATATTGTTTGCGGGTATTGATTCGAGACATCTTTCGGACACAGAAAATGGGTTAGAATCAGGCTGAACAATTTCAAGGAGATGACAAACACAAATTCCAATGTTTCCTGCCTTGAGAAAAAACTTGATTCTTGCAAGGAACTTTTTCCTTGTTTATCTAAGAACTCGATCACTGTAGAATCTGTTTTCCTTGCTTTAGTGTAAGCCATTGAATCAAATTTTTGACTGTTTATGTCTTCAAATCTTGCAAATGCTTGCAGCTCATAAGTCTGCCGAACTATGATTAAGAGTCATAACATACTTTAATATCAGTTTTCAAGTTGTTGTCAATCTTGATAGATTTTGAAGTGATTATATTTGCCCAAGGAAGTTCCTCCGTAATTTTAGTTAACTTTCTCGAATGGTTTGCTTTGACCATTAAGTTTCCTTAACAAAGACAGAGCCTCCTTAGGAGTTTCACTATCTTTAGCAGCTCTCTGAATGAAATCTGGTATTCCGTATGTCAGTCCAAGTGCACAAGCAATTTGTTCCATAGCGTGATGCGTACCATGAACAAATGTTTTCATAAATGCATTTAAGCTTTCAAATGCAAAGCAACTATAAGCCCACAACGGGCCACGACGCAAAACGTAATAGCCGAGATGATTTAATAAATGAACATTCATTGTGCATTTAGTTTCTCCATATAAAATTTCCATCATAATCACAAAGTCACGCAACATCTGTTCAGCTTCTTTGATGGGGTCATAAGAGATTGAATCGGAGCATAATATTCCAATGGCACCTGCAAGAAGACACCAGTGGAGATGACATAGCGGATTTAATGTGCTTTGTAATACAGGCACAGAGTAATGAAGGAGCCAATTTTTTAGTTCAGTTGCTTTCCAGTGTGTCAGGTCTCCTAGCGTACGTGGCAATCTTCCAATGTTTTCAGGTGGTTTTATTGATACAAGTTGTTTTGACAGAGTGGTTGTATTTGACCCGATGTAGAAGTGACCTACTTTCCATTTAGTTGATGTCATTAAGTTCATTAAATACTTTACTACTCCCAGAGGCACGCAGTGTATCCAGTCTACCGCATGTGATCTAACTAGATCGAATCTGTAGTTGAGTTTTGCAAAAACTGAGTAACCTTTCACTCCCATTACAGCTTTGTTTTCTTTAACTGCTTCAGCAGCGAAATTTAACTGATCATCATGAGTACGCAACTGCATTCCCTCTTTAAAAGGCCACGCTCTATGCAGGTTATTATAGCCGTAAGGGACGCCTTCTTCTTTACATAAATGACAGCCACATCTCCCATTGAATCTTTTCATGTTCATGACATCGGCACGCGCAGGCAAATCAGTAGATACAACAAAGAGCATACATTTTACATTGATATCTCCCACAGCACTATCTTGAACTCTAAGGCCTTCACAATGCAGACTATTGAGTTTTTCAATCAAAGGTGTTAGTGCCAAAACACTAACTTTAAATAATTTTACTATCTTTTTCTTTGTTTATTGTTACACTTCAATAGTCTATTAATTGTTTAGTCGTTATAGTTCGTTAGTTTCGTTTTAGTTATTTTTGGTCTTTCTTTGTTTTCATGTAAATTTTGTTCGATATATCTGGTCAGTCTTATGTTAGTAGCTCAGTTGCCGTTTTGTAGTTTTCGTTTCTTCCTGGACCAGTTTCACAGTTTGTTTGTAAGTATGTCTTTAATTTATATATTTCTAGTTTATACCTTTTCGTCCATTCTTTATAGTAAAACTTTATATGTATTTTTATAGGAACCTTGCGCGAGCAAGAGTTTTCATTCGCTGTGATAAATAAATGTAATTTTCTGAAGAATCGAACCGTTGTGTCTCAAGATGGCAGCCTCAAAAGGGTTAAGGAAAGTAGTCATGTTCGGTTCTGTTTTATCACAGTAAATGTACGCTGGTATCATATATTTTTTCTTGAATCTGTATTCTTTTGGGAGCTCGTTGATCATTACATAAACTGGCCAAAGATGGCCAGCAGTAGAAGAAGAATACTTATTAACGCCATCTGTATTTATTGTGAAAGAAATGTTAAATTTCTGCGTCAAGAATCCCCCCGGATAAAGAAAATTTTTGTAGTCCAAACCATGGTAAATGTCAAAAATCGTTCTATTTGCTGTTTCTTTTATTTTCTCTTTCCCTTTTCTAAGAAGTCTGCAAAATTCTGTATCTCGAAAAAGTTCTTTGAGTCGCTCCTCAAGGTTCAAGTCTAAAAATACACTAAGAGAGTGGCCTTGACACTCCAGTTTTGGGCATTGATTCTCAAATACTTGACTATAACAGTGAGAACAATATGAAACTCTAACGGGGTTCTTTGTACCAAAGCTTTCTTTCAGAAAGAGCTTCATCTTATAGACTGATTTGAATATACCTTTGAAATGTCTTCCGGTAAACACTGCCAAAAGTCGAATTAGGTCTCCCCATGCGGCTTTGCTCAAGTTATGTCTTAGTACAAATGAGACAACCAGTACGCATGCAAAAAGTCGTGAAATGACGCTACCTTCAGTTAGAGGAAATTCTGTTTCTTCTTCCACATCATCACTATGCTCGTTGTCCTCAAGCTCATCATTGGATGAATCATCAATTGAACTTTCTGAACTAGAGCTCTCAGTAGTCTCAGAGTCACTTATATCAATCACATCACTCAGTAACGTATGTTCTCCCCCGGCAAGAATCTCGCTATCAGGAATAATGACGCTTATTGCCAAATTCTCTTGCTCAGCCCCTGAAGAGGAGGCAGTTACACTTATGGTGGCTTCCGAAATACTTTCATTTCGCGCGCTTTGTTTGGTATTATGATAATGTATCAACTGTCGAGAAGGGTTGAGTTGTTCTGCGTAAGATTTATAGCTTCTTTTTTCTCTGTTTTGAGTTTTACGTTGATAATAGAGCGCCTGTCTTGATTTTTGACGATCAGTTTTCTTTGAGAATGAGGATGAGGCTTCTTCGATGTCTTTAGCATGATGTGCATAATTTCCATGTGTCTCCAAATCTGAGTCTGAACTACTTTCATCTTGACTTTGCATTTTATCCTTGTTTGTCAGCCTCTACACTCGCAGTATACCAGTAAAGCTGGGGAATGAAACAAAACTAGTTGTTGAAGATAAATTCACTAGATGCAAAATGAAATTCATTTTAACGTTTATATTCTCGCCCTGCCAATCAACTGAGTGTAACAAAATAGCTCCAGATCATTTTTCACATTCTTCCAAATCCTGTTAACCAATTAGAAAAGATAATTTCGTGTCACAAGATATCAATCGAAAAGAGCGGGAGATTCAGTCTTGAAGGCGAGATACACTTAGTTAACATCAACGATTTATTTGCTTCTTCGTCCAATTTACAAAATGTCTGAATTTTATGTCGTTGAGTTTCCTGATGAGGAAAACATAAAATCTCGAGGTCCGTTTATTGTTTCACAAGATAAAGAGTCCTATGAAAAAAGTACCAGCGAGAACGATGTTGAGGTAAAGTGGGAAGCCATTGACGTTAAGGGAGATATCGTAGATTCCTACTTCTCTGGAGTGAGCCTATTTAAAGGAAGTAAGAAAGAATGTGCTGACTTTAAAGACAAACTAAGGAAAAACCGTGAAATAGTTGAAATAAGTAATAAGGAAGGTCGCTCAAGAAAAAGAGTGCTAAGCTTCTTGAACAGGATGATTTCGACTCAGTACTATTTGCCCTTAACGAGAATCGGAACCTCAGTGGCCCGCCAAAAAGAAACAAAAATCACAGAGCAAGTCTAGAGAAAGGAAAACACTATGGAAGTAGATGGTAAGATCGTGTGCTTCATAATAATGTCTGTTTCTGTAGTGATGCTTCGATATGCCATTTTTTATCATTATAGTAATAAATTATTTTTGGCGGTTGGCGGTTGGGTAATTTTGCGCGCCAAAAATTCATTCAGCTAAAAGGAAAACTCAGTTTAAGGCATTTAATGTTTTGTAGTTGAATCTCTGGTTGAATTTTTTTATAGTACTATAAATAAAAAAAACTAACTACATTATTATCCCGACAACCATGAATTTTTCTTTTACTTTATATATATTATCGTACAATTTACGAAAAACATACATTGTTGTATATTTGATCAGTTTCAGAAGTCCAGGACGATTCTACGGACGAAATGTATGAGCTGACGAAAGTAATGAAAGAAAAGCCAAAAGCGAAAAAGCAAACAACAACAAAAGCTAGGGGAGGGAAGTCGGTAGTGACTAATGTTAACCCTTCCAAGCTACAACAGGAAACACAACAAAAACAGTCGTCAGATATAGGCACGAGTTTAAGAAAAAAAATGAAACTGAGTTGTGATGGCACGACAGTGGAAGTGGTGGAAGCTGTGAAAGCGAATCAGAATTCGAAATTTTTGTAGATAATGACATGAACCTTGAATCACTCAAGAACAAGTTATCATCAGCAACTGGGATTCCTCTAAAGCAAATGTCTCTAATAGTCCGAGGAGAAACATTAAGTGATTGTACGCCCGAAACAAAGATCAGCGCCGGAATTCCGGAGTGCTGAAGATATAGTCGCCATTATTCTGTACAGGAAAAACATGCCTCTCAAAACAAAAGCAGCAAAGTCATTTGTCACGAAGGTTAGAGACTTTTTGCAATTTAGAACAGTACATAAAACCGTGAAATCTACGTAATTAACGAACAAGTTATTATCAACAGTTTAGTTATAATTTTAAAAACAGCTTTTCAAATAAGTCACGGTATGTGGTCATCGTCTTGAAAAATATGAAAAGATTATGGCAAAACTGATTCGTGATTATTTTGAGTTGATTGACGGCTTGACATTGTATTGGACAAATAAAAAAATCTCTACGTCAGCTAGAATCAACTCTTTCTTTGAAATTTATAAACGATGTTTGTCACTTTATAGTCATAGTCAATTTCAGATTAACTATCGCGACCTTTTCCAAAGAGCCAAAGAAACACTAAGACATGATATACTTCAGTGTAGATAACGCGATGGTTTGTCGAAATAAAACTGATTCCTTGATTTTACTTTGTATTAATGCACAATTTGAATGTTTTATTTATTTGGCAGGGAAACAGAATCACGAGAAGATAAGTGAGGACCAAGAAAAATGTTCCCCGTCTATAAAAGAATCAAGTAAGTACATATCAACACATGTACATTTAAAACACTGACATACCTGTCGCCGGATAGTCAAGCAAGGCTTTCTTTTGAACTTCAGAGTGGTAGAGCACTTTCTTGTTCTTTTAGTTATATCTACACTTCACGAAAATCAATTCCTTTTGGTTCGCAATTCAATAGCATCGCGTGCGTGCTTGCATGATATCAAAGTCCATCCATTATCCAATTAAAACTAAATGCTACCAATCACTGGCTCATGTTACAGCATATTTTGTGTTATATCAGTTGACACTCTTTGTTTTCACTGCAAATGCCGTTATAATTAATCAGGGTCACCTCACACGCCAAAATATTGGGAAACTTCACGAATCACGCAAAATTATTGCTTCTCTTCAGCAATCACGCATACAGGAAACGACTGATTCAATTTCACTTATAAAGTTTCAATCACAAACCACATAAAAATAAATTCTCAAATCACGGTTCACGTTGAAATAAAGAGGCCTGCTAATGCCGTGCGATAAGTCAAGTGAGAAGGTCACAAAAGTGTTATACTTTACTTCCCACTTTGAAAGTTCCCTTTGAAAGTACAAATTACTTGAGCGTAAAGATCGAAAGATTTTTAAAGCCATCACGATCTGACGATAGTTAGGAATTTAAAAATTGCTAGTACGATTTAAATGTCATTTCCGGTGTTTACTTTATATCAGTCTTTTTAGACTGCCATCAGTTCTATAAACTTACTAAAGACCGTGTAAAGTTATGATAATCATATGCTTTGTTGATCATGATCATCAAGTTTAAATAGAAATAATAATGCGGGACGATTTGGCATCTTTCTTGTTAACATCTCGATCTTCATCCGAAGAGTAATAAGTTAAACAATTATCAGTATAGAATGTCATAGCAAGGATGGTCATTTTCCGTTTCGTACTAACATTTCTAGTTTACTGTCTTTTCTTATGGGAAATTTTTCTTCATATTTATTTTCATTAAATCGCAGTTTAATGGCCCACGTGCATCCGAGAACTTTTGCGCAATTTCCTCGCATACGAAAATTCGCCATCTTTGATTTTGAACCAATCAGAAAGCACCTTTTAACAAGAGATGATTTGTAAAACAAAAGCAACACGATCTCGGATGAATGTGGGCTTTTAAACAAAACAATTTTGCGCTTAATTTATAAAAGAAAATTCAATTTTAATTTCTAAACGGACTCTTTTTTTTTTTCTTTTTTTTTGCTGAGACCTCAACGATCCTCTAAGGAATTAAACTGAAACAGTTTAGCTTTAAAACCGGTTTCGTTTATAACCTCTCTTTAGTTAAAAGTAAAATGTTGTTTACGAAACCGGTTTTAAAGCTAAAGAAATGTTATTTAAAAATAATGAAAGTTAATTTTAAACTATCTCAATAGTATACTCTACTTTCGTTATTTCATTGACAAATGCGTTTTTAATTAAACTTAAGCATGACGCAAAAACCAATCGCTAAACTATTATCAAATTGTTATTGTCAATCATTATTTATTATCATTATTCAATATTATTACACTGAGGTTTCAACAGATGCTCTTCATTATTGCTTTCAGTTGATTTAACAAGCTCCAGGCCGATTAAGACGAATACGAGCACTAAGCTTCAATTGAAAACCCCAACGTGGAAGGCCTGGAAAAGAAAGTTCATGAGCTTTCCAGTCAAGTTCAGTGCTTGGGGGACAGCATTGAAGAAATGAAAAATGTGATTTCATCATTTCTTAAATGCAGAAACTGCATGAAAGTGCAATACAAATCCACAGGGATTCCAGCGAAATGTGTTATCCCTGTGGAGGC
>JALIZF010000771.1:0-80699 GCA_029948255.1 Telmatactis stephensoni
ACGTAGAGAACTCTTTCGATAAAGCTAAAAAGTTTGAAATTTCTTAGTCGGATTTGAACTTCCTGCAGATTTGACACGACTGAAAACGTTCAGGCACTAGCTTCAGCAGATTAGCTAAACTAGATCAGTTGCCCTATTTTACTTTCTCTCAAATCTTCCCTCTCATCAATAAATTTCCGCTTATTTTGCGTTTTTGAATGAAAAAGATGGTTTTCATCGACTTATGCAAGAGCTTGCTCTAATTCCATTTTACGACTTTTCAAAAACGACGATTCATCTAGGTTTAATACAACCGGATTCAAGACTAAAATCCACTTGAAAACCTTTATATGCGACTCTGTGGCATTAAGCCACTTATCTTTATAGCGCCACAACTAGCAAGTTGTAGTACCGTGCACGTGAGTTATTTCATTTTATTATATGGCTAAATAATTTCCTGAATTCTGATTGGCTAACGCATGGTCTGTATTTCCCATATCAGGACCGCTGTCCCGGATGAAAAGAAAAGTTTGCGTTTGGCAATTGTTTTAGCGGGACTTCTCAAAGCCATATAATAAATAAGTTATTAACCTCCTTTGCTCGGTCTGTATGGGAAAATATCAGACCTCGGTCTTTTTGTACAGACCTCGCTGCGCTCGGTCCGTACTGTCAAGACCTCGGTCTGATATTTTCCTTTACAGACCTCGCGCTCGGTTAATAACCCTTTATAATTACCCGGGTGAAAACTGATATCATAGAGCTTTTCGTCCTCAGTGTTTCACCACGTGGTTTTTTCAACAATTCGAAGGCTTCGTTGTAATCCTAAATAATGACGGATCGGTACGTTAATTGGTGAGAAGTACCTGAATTAATGTCGATCTCAAGACAACTCCCCCCCCCCCCCCCCCCAACTCCCCGACTTTCTCTGTGACTTGATATTGAGGGAATTTAGAGCTCAGACTAAATAGGCCTCTTATATTGTAGTTGTAAGTCTCCGTAAATGAGATCACTTCCAAGCAACCAATGATGTGGATCAAGACATTCCTTGTTCTAAACATACTGGTACCAGGCGTCCTGTGCACCCATTTTGTCAACTTAGACAACATTTTTACCTCGAACTTGGTATTCAATCGTGACCATGGTTACGCCTTGATTGGACACGTGATCAAGACTCTGAATGTATTCATTGCAGACTGTATGTCAGCTTGTCAAGAAACATTCAGTTGTTTTTCATTCAATTACATTGACTTTCACAATGGTACGTTTCTGTGTGAATTAAATCGCTCAAGCAAGAACCAAAGCCGTGGGTCGTACATACGTAAAGAAGGCTACGAATATGCTGAACCACCGGTGAGTGTTAGAACTTGTTCTATATACTTCAATATTTTTTCGACATATTTCTTTGTCAGTAACTTTTAACTATCATATTCAGCTTGCATGATTGGTAGTTTCCTGAGTTCTGATTTAATGTTAGCTGACTCATTTTTTGCAGAATAAATAAAGTATTATTATTATTATTATTATTATTTTTATTATTATTATTTGTTGACAAACGGTATGTCGAGCTGATGACATGTATAACAACAGTCCGGTCTGCAGTCAGGTCTGGCCTAATTTGGAATAGGACTCTCGCCCCGGCCACGGTGGCTGCCGCTCGAGTGTAGAGTTTTGACTTGGGTGCCCTTGCGCCGGCCCCGGGTTCTTCAGACGCGGTACTTCTATTCTGAATGTCGGGCGTTCAGCCCAATTAAACCACTGTTAGTAACGTTTGACGTTAAGAGTTACGTCTGACGTTACGTTTTATGCAATTACAACTGGCCCCTGATGTACTCTGAGGCAAGTACGGGTAGAGCAAATGTCTCCTGATTTGCGCAGACTAATACGTCTTGCAATTGAAAATTATTTTTTCTCGCAAGAGCGAGAAGATTCCGTTCGTTTTGAATCAGTTGTTTACCTGATTGCCCAAGAGATTGCAGACATACAAACAAATTTTGTTAATCCTGTTTCAAAATATAATACGTGTGTTTCAATCAGAACTAATCGGACAGCATGACCAGTGACACATATATTCTAGAAGACAGACGGAAATTAATTAAAATAACCATTTATAAATTTAATAATTTGTAAACTTCGCTTGCTGGTCTGCACGGAGAAAAAGCCTTGGCCTTTTAGGTTTTATCTTAGAACGGACCGCTGCAAGTGTCATCAAGATCTCGATGTAATCTTGTTCATTCTTCTGCAGAAATCCCAGTACTGTGACTGCAATACATGTACAGAGAAAAAAGGTGAGTTATCGTAAGCTTCATCTTTTAGAAAAAAAAACTCGGTTTGGTACATGGCTGTTTTGTGTATATGTTTGAGGTATTGTCGACAAAAAAGAAAATTAACGACCTGTCCTTTACCCTGCTTAGCTCTACCAGATGGCTGGTACAAGTTCAACGAATCACTATTCAAACTGATACTCGAAAAGAAGACATGGAACGACGCACGAACCCACTGTCAGTCACTTGGTGGTGATCTAGTTTCCATTGGTTCAAAGGCTGAAGACCAATTCATAAAAGAAGTTGTAATGTTTCCACTTCGTGAGTAAAATGACATACGATTTGAAATAACCCATTTACCGACCGCAATGCCACATACCCCTTCCGACATGCCAAACGTCAATGGTGTTGCATTTTAACGAGAAGTTGAGGCTTGCCGCTATTTTTTAATAACTGATCTACGATCGTTACCAGAATTTGTACGTCGACACGGTGAAAAATTCAGAGTGGTTTTGAACATTATGCAATTACGGCCCTTATTATGTGGTCTCCTATCCCTCAAAAACGATGCTGGTGATAGGCATAAAATCTGTCCGACTGATTTCAGAGTAGTAAATAGGTACAAACAAACAAAAAGCAAACAAACAAACAAACCAACAAAACAAAACAAAGCAAAACAACACAACACAAAAACAAACAAAACAAAACAAACAAACAAAAACAAACCAACAAAACAAAAAACAAAAACAAACCAACAAAACAAAACAATATATCGTGCAAACAATTCCAAAAATGATTGTTCATATCTGTCAGCAGTTTTATAAGACTTCTCTTACTCGTTTGTCTCGTTTGTCTAATGATGTTTACTAACTAATCTACCGGCATATCTGTTTATCTTGAAGTTGATAAACATTTAGTATCGTGGTATGAAATGGATGGCTCAGACGGCCCTTCTTTAAGGTACACTAGAATCAATTTTTAATTGACATGCCCATAATTTAAGCCATAGCAAATGAAACCATAAATGAATTTTTGTCCCAGTCCTCACGCTAACGTCTCCCCCCCCCCCCCCCCCTTGTGATGTACTCAGCCCGGAAAATACTGTGAACGCAAATGAATTCTTTTTCTTGTCACCATGAACACGCCTCACCTGAAAATCACGAACACTCATGATTGTCCCTTCAAAGTCGTTCTTAGGACATATCTATATCTATTTTGAGGTATATAAACAAGACTTCGACTCAGAGATAAGAACTCAAATAAGAAAAAACATCCGCGAGCAGTGGGCTAACAATTAATAGTGCAAAATGTTGCGTTAAATCATCAATTTTCTTGTAATGGAAGCTTAAAAATTAGAACATTTTAATAACTTTTATGAATTTATTACATCAACTGAGTGCTATGTAAGTTTTCCCGATCACTGACGCGAGTGGGATATGGTTAAACTAAAGGTAATCAAATCAGTCTGCAAACCCAAAAGTTTTCGCTCTGATAATAAACGTGATCGGGTCGTTAAAGGCGGCGAAATACGAGACACAAAAACCCTCAACTTGTCGCGCAACATTGTTGCGTTGCAGGTTTTTGATCGATGTTGCGCGTTTTTCACCTCGCGATCTCAAATTTTTGTTGCGTGATAAGTTGAGATCGCGAGGTGAAAAACGCGCAACATCAATAAAAAACCTGCAACGCAACAATGTTGTGCGACAAGTTGAGGGTTCTTGTGTCTCGTATTTCGCCGCCTTAACACGAAAATCAGAAAAATAGAGAAGAAAACAAATGTCAAAAATATGAAGACAACACAAATAAGAGCCATGTGTGTACATCAAACTCACTGAATTGTTACAGGAATCTTGATATAACAATCGAAAAAACAAGTTAGCTGACATCGTTTTCTTTATTTAGAGGTGCATTATTAAACTATACTATAGTTGTAAGCCAGTAATCACAAAAAATTGAGTCACTTAAGCGCACGGTTACATCAAGCGTGACAATCACCGTATTTTATTCAGTTTCGTCTCCCTCTCCCTCTCACCTCCTTGATCGCAGTAAATAGTAGCCAGTAAACCGATAGGGAACTTTTTTGGATGTTGATGATGGTTTTTGGACGTTGATGATGGTCAGGAATTTTTATTTCCATCCCTAAAACTGGGCTATACCCAAATTGACGTGGCTCAATAGAATATATGAGATTCCTCCGGAGGAATTACGTGACTGATGTACTTATTGAAGCCTGCTTCTAGAGTACATTTCTTTTGAGTGTGAAACGGACTGCGTCGTGCCTTGCCCGAGTCAGTGCCGTGTTGTCTATAAAAACATTCGAAATTCCTGCTGTAAACGTGCCATGCCGCGGCTGTTCCGTTCACAGTCATACGACTATACACTCTTACTATCATTACAGGCTTAAAAACGGTGCAGCAGTAGTAGACATCGATGGCACCAAGGCTGTGTACTTTGATGGAGTAGATGACTACGCAACTATACCAAGCTTTGATATTCGTACCACTGACTTCACCATTGGTCTTTGGATCAAAGTTGATGGATCTTTATCGGGCACGATTAATTTCTTTAATGATGAGAAAGGCTATCAAAGGCAGTTTGCAATGTTTTACTGGAATAAATTCATTCATTCAGTTCCCGTTTCCTAGTTGGCCGGGAAAGCCAACGAAGTGTTTTTTCTCGTTCTCTGATTGGTTGGGAATTTCAATTTTCAATTTTGATTGGTTATATTTTTCACATGTGAAACCATGATACGTCCAATCAGCGTCGCGTATAGCACTTTTTTCACGTGAGAAATATAAAATATAGAATTTATATTTATGAGGTTTACTGCATAGAAAAAAATTACGGGATAGCTTCAAAAAACTTTTCCCAATTTCCTGGCACCAGAACTCCCCGAATATATATTTTGGAAGGTATCCCTTTTTTCGGTGCTGCAGATAATGTCGTTCAAAAACGTTGCCATCAACATATACTGTTATACAGAACAGTGGCATAACGAGGGGTGGTATAGTGGCGAGTCCCCCCGACCCTCTAAAATTTTCGGCTTGGGCCTCTTGTGTGTGAAGAATAATGCTGTTACTTTTAATTCACAATATTTTTAGAATTCGATTCGACTGCTGTCAGCGCGCGCCTGAAGCAATTGCGGCATAGATTGTATCACTATTCTGCCACAGCAATGTATTCTGGCACGTACTGCTATCTCAGTTAAATTTTAAGTAACACCAAGCACCATTTTCTTTCTTTCTTTCTTTCCTTCCTTTAATTTACTTTCTTATCGCATCTATTTTATGCCAAATGAAACGTTTTAGCCTATTCGTGGATATTGATTGTTACCAAGTAATTGTGTAGCAACTCTGATTTTACTTTACACTGGAATACAATTTCAGATAATCCCTTTGGAGCATGGGGAGGTTTGAAAACCCAAGGAGGAATCTTGCAGTGGTCTGACAACCAACCCTTGACTTACATGCCTCAAGTACAGTTCAACTCACCTTCATTACAATGTGGCTTCCTGAAAAAGAATCCCCAGTATGGAGTGGTTTGGTCGTTTAAAGACTGCTCTCTAGTATTGCCATTTATTTGTGAAAGACACTAATTGGTTTTACCCCGTAAAAGTCATAAAATAATATATAAAAAACGGAAGCCGAAGTAGGCTTCGTTCATAAGGGATTTTCGAAGTACAATCACAGGCAGCCAGGCTCAGCTCTTGCACGTTATGACTAATAATATAGCGGTTCCATATAGCGGGTTTCAGGAGAGAAAAATAAAAAGACCGCTTAAAAATTAAAATTTATTGATAAAAGGGATGTATGAGTGTAAAGGAATCAATGTTTTAAAAAAATAGAGGATAAAAAAACGTTGAGCGACTCCATCGAGATTCGAACCCGTAACCTAGCTTCCAGTTTGAATGGGATCGCAAAGCCTCCATAATAGCCATAACATACAGGAGCTGAGTCTGGGCTGCCTGTGGTACACTATACTCAAGCTCAGTACTACACTGTTGATTAGCGGTGATTACCTTTAAGTCGATCTACAAACATTTATTCCAAAAAACGTTGTCACGGTTCAAAGCGACAAGCGTGAAGGCAAGCCCGAAATGATGCTGGTTTTATGCTGCTAATAATCGATTACGTATTCATATCAGACTTGTTATCAAAATAATTGAGTGTGGTATACTAACAAGGACTTGAAAATGCTCACATTTTGTAATTAGTTCAATAGAAACGAGTCTGATTTGAATACATCACAAATAAAACCTGCATTCATTTCGGTCTTGGTTTGATGCTTGTTGCTGTGAGCCACGACAACGTTTTTTTGAAATAAGTGTATATTGTTTCTGCTTATGTTATATAACCAATTGCAAAGTCGACCTTTTGGCTTCTTCCTGTTCTATTTCCTGTTCTATCTCTAGCTTACAGTCTTGACTTAACAGCGTGCATCACGCAATTGAAAAAGTAAGTCACCTTTGATAAATCAATTATAAATTAATGGTGTGCTGTATAATAACTTTAGCTCAGGATCACAAACTTTTGGGACACCCTGCAATGATAGCACACGGCCCTCGACCAATCAAAGCGCGAATCTAATATCAATTATTATGTATTGTTATTTATATAATAATTGGCATATTACGCGCGCTCTGATTGGTCGAGAACTATGTGTGATTACAACACACATACATAGATGACGTCATTGAATCTTACGCAGAGAAATCTCACCGCTCTAATTGGTTGAAATGTTTCGGTGAATATTATATAAAACAGATTCCATTTTTTCGTGGGTCTGTATTCTAATATAGATGCACAAAGACGTCAAAATGTGGGGTTGGGGGGTTGGTACTCCCTTACAAAAGTGGGAGGGGTGCTCGACGGAAGGTTTTGAAAATGACCCTAAAAGGTACACAAATTATCGGAGAGGCCGATTATATATACCCTAAAAGGTACGACCACATTCAACTGATATTTTCATGTATGTGAGATCGTTTCAATCTTTATGTGATTTTCGTTATCATGACCCTAAAAGGTATGCTATGAACCGGAAACCCTAAAAGGTACGAGCGGGTCATATTTTCGACTCTAAAAGGTCCCACGAGCACCCCAACCACTTTTGTAAGGAAGTACTCCCCCCCCGGAAAATATTTTAATTTAACAGGTTTTTAGTTTGTTTAGTTGTGGGGTGCGCACGGTATAAGCAATTTATTTTAACCTTATTTAGCTCAACCACTTTTAAACATGTTTAACTTGAAGGTGTGAACAGGTTATAATTTTTCGACCGTCAACAATTAAGTTTCTCAAGAATTACAACTAGACTAATGATAATGATAAAAATAGCAACAACATAAGACATCCAATTACCAACCAACCAACTAACTAACTAACCAACTAACCAAAGAAACAAACAATAACGACAACAACAACAACAGCAAAAAAACAACAACAGCCAACTGAATAGCGTTTTTGACATGACCGGCCATGACATACAACTGGAAGTATTCTTCATTCGAAAATTATTCCACCATGCACAAATAAAAATATCACATTTACATACACTTCCGAAGTTTCTCAATCGTTCTTTAAATATAGCTCCATTGGAAGAAGTGAGGCGGATAGACAAGGCGCAAAACTGAAAAAGTCGATCGCAAAAAGTGCAGAAGGCATTTTAGGGTAGAAGCTGGTAACATAACTATTCTAAACTAATTTTTCATGCTGAATGCGAATATGACTGTTACCAAGACGTATTCTGCAATCTTATACGTGTAAATGGCGTATTTTGTGAATTGCTACAGTCATTTCAAAAAGCGAAATTTTGTATGAAAACATTTACAGTTATGCAAGAGATACTAACAAATTTCGATTTTTTTAAAATTCGCATCTCCTTGATTTTTCAACTTATATCCTTCAAACTTCACATTTTTACTGATTTGGATATGCTCTTTCCAGCTATGGTCATTGTTTTTTAGTTTGGGAACTTTTGGAATTACATGAAAAAGCCGTTAGTATGAAGTGACTATAGCAATTCGCAAAATACGTCATTTACACGTATAAGATTGCAGAATACGTCTTGGTAACAGTCATATTCGCATTCAGCATAAAAAATCAGTTTGTTACCAGCCTCTACCCCAAAATACCTCCAGGTGTCTGATTTTTCAAAAATGCGCCTAGTCTAGGAGAGCGAAGGGAGGAGGTTAAAGGGAGGGAGGAGAAACTCAACAAATTAATTAGTCTAAAACGGGAAGACTACGTCCCAAGACCTACCCTAACCCTTACATATACACTTATTTCAAAAATCGTTATCGCAAGTCAAGCAACATGCGTCAAGCCAAGACCGAAATAAATGCTGGTTTTATGGTAGTAATGTATTCAAATCACACTTGTTATCAACAGAATGAAGTGCAATATAGTAACAAGCACGTGAAAATGACCATGTTTTGTAATTAGTTCTATGGAAACAAGTGTGATTTGAATACATTACCATCATCAAACTAGCATTCATTTCGGTCTTGGCTTGACGCTCGTAGCTTGACTTGCGACAACAAAAGCCGGTAACTTATAACTATTCTAAAGAAAATTTTAAATCAGTTTAGAATAGTTATGTTACCACCTTCTACCCCAAAATGCCTCCAGGTATCTGACTTTTCGAAAATGCGCCTAGTCTGTAGACCCGCAGTCTGTAGTTTACACTTATAGAAAAATATCAAATCTAGATACTCTAGCCAATAATTCAAAGGCAAAATATTTCGGTGAACTAAACGCTCTCTCGTTTATATCACAGTACAGAGACATAAGTGATCGTTTATATTGCTTTTATAAAATATTTTCGAGTTTTTCGTGCGAGCCATGTCTTTGTTTTCTGATATAAACATGGTAGCCAACCAATCAGTGCGCGCGTATTATTGTCAAATATTATATAATAGTTTATATATCGTCTCGCAAATCATAACCGCCTGTGGATTCCAGGCCGGGTATTTAAATGAAAGCAATGTTTTGCAATATTTTGCGTGTTAATATTATGGCTGAATGGAAAGATGCGATTGGTCTGCTTGCTGGTGAATTATTAACGAGTTACTTTAAACACCGAAGGGACGCATTCATGACAAAATACATTGATCAACAATGGGGAAGGTTGAAACTTCTGTACCATTAGTTAATATGCCAAGAAGTAACGACTTTTTATTTTAACTGGAATCAGTTTTCCTGGTAAGTATATAAAGATTACTTCATGGTTGGTGAGCGCGTACGATTTATATTCACGAATTATGAAGATTCGCAAACGAACGAGTGAGCGCAGCGAACGAATTCGAATGAGTTTAGCGAATCTTCAAAACGAGTGGATAAAAATCGTACAAGCGAACCAACCATGAAGTAATTACTGGACTATTTGATGAGATGAAAGTTGCAAAAATAATGCGCTTTATTTGAAGAAAACGGTCTGCAAGCGAGACAAAATGATAGGTTTACATCAGTAAGAGTAAAATATCAATCAAAATTATAGTTAATTGATCTAACGTAAGTTAAATATACGTTTTACAAAAACGAATAAAAAACAGAAAAGTCTTACTGTTCGTTACTATTCTGGACTGTCTTCAATGCATTTCAATCTTTTCCAAGGTCGTCGACGTCGTGATTCTTATTTTGGTTTGTCTTTTATTAAACTCTAAAAAGTCTTCGCCATCCTCTGCTTCTTTCAACTTAACGCCTCCCCAGAACATATTTCTATGCTCTTTACATCCAAAGTGAAGACTATTATTGAGCCATAGGCATTTTCTTGGCATATTTAGAGCTCAGACTGACTAGACTTTTAACTTGTAGCTTGTGAATCTTCGCAAATGAGATCACTTCCAAGTAGCCAATGATGTGGATCAGGATATTCCTCGTCCTAAACATACTGGTAACAGGCGTCCTGTGCACCCATTTTGACAACATTTTTACCTCGAACTTGGTATTCAATCGCGACCATGGTTACGCCTTGATTGGACACATGATCAAGACTCTTAATGTATTCATTGCAGATGTTTGTCAGCTTGTCAAGAAACATTCGGTTGTTTTTCATTCAATTACATTGACTTTCACAATGGTACGTTTCTGTGTGAATTAAATCGCTCCAACAAGAATCAAAGCCGTGGGTCGTACATACGTAAAGAAGGTTATGAATACGCTGAACCAACGGTATGTTTGAGCTTCTTCCAAATACTTCAATATATATATTTCGATATACTTTTTTGTCAACAACTTTTAACTATTATATTTCCTGGTTATTTCCTGAATTCGATCTGATTGGTTGGCAAACGGTCTTTCGCATCTTGTATGAACTGCATAACTAATTACAGCAGTTTTCGATACTCTGCGAACTTCGCGGACATCAGTACTGCGCGTGTGCAGATTTGCACCATAAAATGGCGTCCAAAATAACAAGAGAATGTATACCCTGCTCACTCCATGTCGAGTAACCGTTCGGATGCAAATATTTCCCTATCTAGAACATAAGGATTTCAGAGTACATTTTAAAGTCGATCGTATAATTTCCATCGTACGTAAGCCTTCATCGGCCCGTGCATTGCCTTAATTTTCGAAGGAAATTTCCTCAAATAACTGAGTAAATTTCCTCGCATAAGTGAGTTACTGTGGATGCACCGATTTACTCAAGTTTTTGAGTACATTTGCTAGCGCGTTTTTGCAGTGCAGGCCGGAAACTTGAACGGCTCCAAACTTAAAACGGCCCCGAATGAACGGGGTCTTTGTCATTCTCTCGCAGAATCCCCAGCACTGTGAAGGCAATACATGTGTACAGAAAAAAGGTGAGTTATCGTAAGCTTCAACTTTTAGAGAAAAAACCTCGGTTTGGTACATGGCTGTTTTGTGTATATGTTTGAGGCATTGTCGATAAAAAAGAAAATTAACGAGCTGTCCTTTACCCTGCTTAGCTCTACCAGACAACTGGTACAAGTTCAACGAGTCAGTATTCAAACTCATTCTCGAAAAGAAGACATGGAACGACTCACGAACCCACTGTCAGTCACTTGGTGGTGACCTGGTTTCCATTGGTTCAAAGACTGAGGACCAATTCATAAAAGAAGTTGTAATGTTTCCACTTCGTGAGTAAAAAAATACACAATTTGAAATAACCCATTTACCGGCCCAAAGCCTACCAGTACCCTTTCCGACAGGCCCTAAACAAGTTTAGCAAAAAAAATTCAACATGTGTGTTTCCTGTGAAACGTTGAATTCCACGCTAAATTCCCTCTCCTCAATAGCCAATCAGCGCGCGACTTTCATATGAGCTATGGGATTCTAGGCCTGGCCAAACGGGAACGTTTGACGACCAAACACTATCAAACATTGTTTGGTGACGTGATCCAACATTTTGCCGTTTGGCCACCTTGTTTGGTAGTGAGTGATGATGTTTGATGTAGCATCAAACATGTTTGGTAATTTAAACTCCATCAAACATTCAATCAAACAACATCAAACATTATTTTGATGGACAATGTTGGATTCGTACGTTTGGCCGGCCAAAACGAACATGTTTGATGCGCGCATGCATACTACATGTATACTACTCGTTGTTCTTGCTGGTAGCCAACTTGGTAGCCTGTTTTCGGGTAGTAGGTGCCACAGTTATCACAGTAACATTGTAAAGGAGCGTGGGAGAAACAAATCTCAGTAATATCCACTGCTTGCGCACCAAACAAACAAACAAAAAAACAATAATAACAACAACAACAAACAAAAAACAACAACAAAATCAATCGTGCCAACAATTGTGAAAATTGTTGTTCACATCTTACTGGAGTCGTTTGTCTGATACTAATCTACCAATTCTGTTTAACTTGAAGTTGATAAACATTTGTTATCGTGGTATGAAATGGATGGCTCAGACGGCCCTTCTTTAAGGTACACTAGAATCAATTTTTAACTAACATGGCCATAATTTAACCCGGAACAAATGCAACCGTAAATAAATTTTTGTCCCAGTCCTCGCGTTAACGTCTCTCCCGAAAGTCAGTATACGTAGAAAGCATCCCGTCACGTACTCAGCCCGGAAAAGACTGTGGACGTAAATGAATTCTTTTTCCTGTCACCATGCACAAGTCTCACTCGAAAATCATGTCACTTCATGGTTGTCTCTTGAGCAACTAAGCCCTGGTCGAAGTCGTTCACGTAAACACATCCTAGGGCATATCGATCTATTTTGAGGTATAATCAAGACCTCGGCGCGCTCAGACATATACGAACTCACTTGTTAGTAAACATGAAAAAATCCTTGAACAGTGGGATAACAATAGTGCAAAAGTTGCATAAATCATTGATAGTAGGTATGGAATGGTGCCGGGTTCTGCGCTCGGTGGGCAACGGTAGGAACTGGTGCAGGATGTGTCACGCAACGGTGCGGTTTCTGCACCCGGTGCGCGCGCGAAGAATCCCCATTCCATATCTAGTATTGATTTTCCTCTCATTGAAGTTCAAAAGCAGAACATTTTGATGACTTTTTTGGCGAACATCAGTAAAAATCTTACTATACACTTGGATCCCTTTGCTTCTTCGTCTCTAACAACCTATGTCAGTCGAAACAATCCAACAAGGTGTGACATTGACTTGGACTAGGATATGGCTAAAGAAAAGGTGATCAAAATGGCAAGCCCCAAGAAACCTTCTGGACCGTGTATTGCCTAAGGTTCGGATCGCGTGTATTTCAGTTTCGTCTTTTTCTCCCTCTCACCTCCTTGATTCAGTACACATTAACTAGTTTACCGCGATAAGGGATTTATTTGGGCGTTGTTGATGGTTGGAAATTCTTATTTTCATCCCTAAAGCTGGGGTATCCAAATTGGTATCCTTCAATAGAATATAAGATTCCTCCGGCCAATGCACGCGACTAAAATAATGTCCCTATATTGCAGCATGCTTCTAGAGCAGATTTCATTTGAGTTTGAAATGGACTGCACCGTACCATGACCGAGTCGGTGCCGTATTGTATATAAAAACATTCGAAATTCCGGCCGTATATATATCCGTGCCGTGCCGGGAATGCTCGTTTTTACAGTCATACGAATTATATAAATTAATCTACTGTTGTTATCACTACAGTTTACAAAAAGGTGCAGCAGTAGTAGACATCGATGGCACCAAGGCTGTGTACTTTGATGGAGTAGATGACTACGCAACCATGCCAAGCTTTGATATTCGTACCACTGACTTCACTATTGCTTTTTGGATCAAAGTTCATGGATCTTTATCAGGCACGATATCTTTCTTTAATGAAGAGAAAGGCTCTCTTAGGCAGTTTACCTTATATCACTGGAATGGCATAATAGTTTTTGCAACGCGCGATGTCAGTGACAGCAGAGTGTTCGAGGTTTCGTTCCGGAAAAGGTATGATTCGTGAGTACTATTATTTTCAACACAACTTGTAATTTTCTTGCTTTCTGATTGGCTATCTGTTGTGATCAATGAGAGGATAGACACATAGATGACGTCGTCCCTCGTGCAAAGGCTAGGGAGCTCAAACTTTTTGACACTAGCCTGCGTTGCTGGCGGTCTGCGGTTTTTGGGCCCAAACACCGCAGACCGCCAGCTACGCAGGCTATTTTGACGCCTGTTTTTTTTAAGTTCGCCCTTTTCTTGGGACTATATATGATGAGAATACGAGGAGCAAAGAAAATAGCACAATCATCAAAAATCGCAAGAAAATGACCATATAAATTTTGCGTTCTAGTAGGCGAATCATCCTACCTGCCATATATTTACTGCATTCTGTTTACACGGGAATTCGTGTCTTCACTTCGGATCATTCTACTAAAGAGAATGCAGTAAATGTATAGCAGGTAGGATGATTGCTAACATGATCATAGTGCCATTCAAACACGTCAAATGGCGTCATTTTACTTCATCTGGCAGAATGCTTTAAAAATTTTCTTTCTTATCCAGATTTGTATTCCCTCCTGAGGATAGTAGATGTACAATTGATAGCTACTTTACAAACGAAAGTGGGCAAAGCGTCATGGTAGTTGTAGTCTACATGACGCCATCATACAAATTGATGTCCTATTTTGTTACTTAAACTACTACACATGTCAATTGTTTTTACGTTTTTGTGAAAGACAGACAGACAGACAACTACAGACAGACAACTACAGACAGACAACAGACAGACAGACAGATAAACAGAAACCTGGGAATAGTTAGCAACTTAAGGAGTAAGGATGGCACAGTTGGTTAGTGCATAGCCTTCAATGCGAGAGGTCCCTAGTTCGATCCCCAGTCCTGACCTCGCATCCTTGTTCCGGCTTCTTTCCATTCCGTGTAGCTTTAAGTAGCTTTATCAAACTCATTAATAATTCATTAGAAAACACAATGGAAATCACTACCGGAACGTAGATCTTTATATCGGATAAAGATTTTTGTTTATTTGCATAAACTTTAACTTGGATTTTCTAAGCCAAAAGTAGTCAAACTTGGAAAATTCTGGTCCAATATGATAATTGACAACTAGACGTTTGATAAGTAATATAAAGAACTCGAGAGCGTGTTATATCGGGTCTAAAGATCCTCGCCTTCGGCTCGGATCTTTATCCACCGATATAACACGCTCTCTCGTTCTTTATACATTACTTAAATACCCTTAAAACGGAGCACTGATGGAGAGAAGGGGGTAAAATGAGCGCACCGTCGGCTTCCTAGAAGGTTAGCTCAGCTAATTATAAAGGAACTACTTACGCTAAACAAGGTCCTTTACCTTTTTTTTACATAACGTTAACGTCGAAAAAAAAACTGAGGGTCTGCTAATTTTGAAGTTAGATAACAAGTTTTTTTCCATTGCTTTTATCCGATCTGATTAGTGAGATCTATTTGTGATGTTATTTGAAACTAGACACATAGATGACGTCATTTGTCGTGCAAATGGAGTTCAAACTTTTGAACGTCTGTTTTCTTGATTCGTCTGTCTTTGATCCGATCAGTCAGATCTATTTTATTTGAAACTACGTTTATAGTTCTACACTATTTCATGTAGTGATTTTCCAGTCAACACATGGAACCACGTGACCATCACTTGGAATCGCTCTGGGAAAGAGGGCAAGATATATGTTAACGCCATCCTCAAGAATTCTATAATATCAACTGCGAGCAATATTGATCTTCGCAACACAGGACACACAACTTTTGAACTTGGAGCGAATGACGGTGCCCATTACTTCAAAGGCTGGATCAGACAATTTGCTGTCTTCTCGTACACTTACAGACAACAAAACATCCAGAGTTTATCAGGTATTTCTAGTTTAACCTATAAAATCTTCCATAGTTTTTTCGGTGGACGACGCAGGAAAACGTACGAAGAAAGAATCAGGTACCATGAGAGAAACTGAAGGAGGAAGGCCCATGATGAATTGCAGGATTCCCAGGGGTCAGGAAAAAGTCAGGGAAAAACACAGTCAGGGAAAGGTCAGAGAAAAGTCAGGGAATTTTGTATAAGTAACTTAACTGAAATATGTCTTGTAGCAGCTATTATAAATATAGAAAAAACAACTTTCAAAGAGAGAATAAATTATTTGGAGCATTTAACAAACTAGCCATGTTAATTACACAAACATTTATTTTTATTTTTTGTCTTCTGTGGAATAGTCGTGTTATGATAAAATGGGCTTGGACACAACTATTGGAAGTAGGTGGGTGTGGGGGCGGGTGTTTTTTGGGGGAGAAGGGTTGGGTTGAAGGCGATTCCGGTCCCCGGCCACATGAAATTTTCGGCTTGGGCCTCTTTTGTGTGAAGGATAATTCTATCACTTTAAAATTTTACTTTAATGCACAATATTTTTAGAACTCGATCCGAGCACTGTCAGCAAGCTGCGTACTTGAATCAATAAGACTACATCGCTGTATTGTGCCGCAACAATGTTTTCTGGGACTGTTAGCTGAGTTAGATAACACCAAACTCCATTTTTTCTTTCTTTCCTTTAATTTACTTTCGTTCTACTGAATTGCAACTATTATTTTGCTAAATGATCATTCTTCGATATTAATTTTTTTTAATAAAGTTCTATTCTATTCTATTCTGATTGTTACCAAGTAATTGCATAGCAGCATTAACTTTACTTTACACTGGATTGCAATTTCAGAAAATCCCGTTGGAGCATGGGGAGGATTGAATGATAAAACCCAAGAAGGAGTCTTGCAGTGGTCTGACAACCAATCCCTGACTTACATGCCTCAAGTACAGTTCAACTCACCTTCATTACAATGTGGCTTCCTGAAAAAGAATCCCCAGTATGGAGTGGTTTGGTCGTTCAAAGACTGCTCTCTAGTATTGCCATTTATTTGTAAAAGACACTAATTGGTTTTACCCCGTAAAAGTCATAAAATTATAGATAAAAAACGGAAGCCGAAGTAGGCTTCGTTCATGAGGGATTTTCGAAGTACAATCACAGGCAGCCCAGGCTCAGCTCATGTACGTTATGGCCAATATAGCGGCTCTATATGTAGAGGGTTTTTAGGGGAGAAAATAATCAAATGAACGCTTAAAAATCTAAAATTTATTGATGAAAGGGATGTATGAGTGTAAAGGAATCAATTAAAAAAATAGGACGTCTGATAAAAAAGTTAATTGAGCGAATCCACCGAGATTCGAACCCGTAACCTAGCTTCCAGTTTCAATGCGATAGCAAAGCCTCCATATATATTAGCTATAAAACACAGGCCAGGAGCTGAGTCTGGGCTGCCTGTGGTACAATATACACAAACCTAGTACTGTTGATTAGGGGTGATTACCTTTGAGTCGATCTGCATATATTTTTTCTTCTTATGTTATTTAACCAAAGTCAAGCTGATGGCTTCTTCCTGTTCTTTTTTATCATGCCTCATACAGTACTGATCGTGTTAGGAGGATCTCAGTGGGATGGGGGGTTTTACGGTTGATCATTAATTTTTATTGTTTTTAAAGTCCCTATCACCCCTAGCCAGGAACTTCATAAATCATTTCTTTGTGAATAGAAAATCTGCCTTGTTAAATATTTCCTGATATATACATTTCCCTTCAACATATTGGGCCAAAGGTGAATGAGACTAAACAAAACAAAGAGAGAAAAATGTTTTATTGATATGATTACTCGCGCTTCCTCTCCAATAGCCCGAGGTTAGGGAGCCAACCAGAATGCAGGATTTGTAATAGCCCTTATGTTGGTGAATACTAATACACATTAGTGGACCCTAATTCTATATTGTTTTCTTTTGTTCATATTTGACTATTACACATTAATATTAAATGTTTCACGGGTTTATGAAAACCACTCTAACATTAACTAGTAATAGTTCTCACTAAATCTGCCCCCGCTTGAATATCTGTGGTGAACTCTTTATTGTCTACAAATAAAAGAAATGTTATAAAAGTTAGACATGTGAATCAACTTTGGTCTTATAACTTGTTACTGGTATCGAGCTGTTCAGCTTGCTTATGTTATGACATGTACATGTAATGTCAGAGGTTGCAGTAAGCACAAAGAGACTATTAAATGTGGGACTAAGATCAACAAAAATGAAACCAGGTTTTTGATCTGTTTTAGACACTCTGTGGTTTGCTGAAGCTTTGGTGGATCGAGTCTGTTGATCCCCTTAGGTTGATGATTTGTGTCTAACAAATCAAGCTATGTAATAAGAAATCACTAAATAATAAGAAAATAACGTTCACAAAATGTTCGTTATAGTCTGCTAGTGGTTTCTGGTAACTAAAACTTTACAAAAAACTAAGATTGATTCTATTTATAACTGAAAATGCTTACCTTGACTCTTTTCCCTGGATACTGAAACCTCGTGCGAAGCGAAAAGGACAATTATTCCCGAAAGCCTTTGCCATCTTCGAGTTTCTTAGCGTAATCCTTCATGTATGGTATTCATTAATGTCTTGTTATATATTTTACTTCAATGAGACATAAAAATTATGAGACATGGTTTTGCTATCCCAATATCCAGTTGCGCGCCTAGCTGATAAATCGAGATTTTTTCTACCAATACAAACAAAATATCAAACCACTCTCCTTTATACGTGCGGGGACTGGTAATATGCCTCCTCGGGTTTTGGCCTCTGGGCCAAAACCCTGCGGGGGCAATAAGTTGATACTTTTTAGTAGCACGTACCATTATGAGCCTAAAGCTAGTCAGTGCGAGAAGTTTGGAGATAATTCCACTATTTTTTTACGGAACAAGAGCCTCGGAGAGAGAGGACTTTTTGCGGATTTTTCGATTTTGCAGTCAGATTATCTTTTCTTAAACTGATTTCTGAAACTGAAAATTTAATTCCTTTCCGATTTCTTTCAGCACTATTACACTTCATATGGCTTGTAGCCTGCGTCAACGGAGGAAAAGTCCGGATGTGACGCAGGCTAATGGCTTGAAACTCTAGAGCCAACGGGTGAGCAGAAACAAACTCTCTATCCCCTTTCAATATATTGCGTCTCGAGCCAAACGGAAATCTAATAGTTTAATCAAAACAAAAGAAAGCATGCAATAGAAATATTGTCTATGTCTGTTAGCTAGACTAATATCTATTTTACGGTTTATAAGTGTGTAAGTATCATCACTCATTCACTCACTCACAGACAGACAGACAGATAGCAGGGTCCCCTATGCCTTTTGCGTGAAATGTGAATGGCTGATATATTTTGACGTGAAACGTGATTTAAGGTCTAAAATCTTTTTGCGTCCACGTGAAAGCAACTTTTGATTTTGTGAACGTGAAAGAGATTTTTTAATTATCCGTGACGCTTGAAAAGACCAAATATTTTTGCGTGATTCCATTTTGCAAAGGGCTATAGGGGACCCTGAGATAGATTAATAGACAGTTGGATACATTTTTTATATTAGCATCAAATACTGGCTTAGCTTCATTGAATTATTACCGCAGTTGAATGCTTTTCATACGAAATGTGTGCAAGTACTCAAATTGAATTGTCTTTTACAACCATTTTGTTTAGAGTGGAGTGGAGAAAGAAACAAGATACAATTGCTAAAGGCTGTCGTAGCCTTACACTCTGTATTCCATGACAGCTACTAAATTTGGGCACAACTCAGCAGACACATTTAACAATATGCCCAGTGATTCAGTAAATTTGCATATGCCCCCCGGCTTTATTGACACTCCTGTCTATAATAAGCCAGCACTTGTAGTCACGAAATAGATCTCATTTTGATGTGTACAGCTCTCGGTATTTAGTCTTCTTCGCAGCTGTTTTTAGTGTCGTCACAATTAGGGGATACTATTCACGCAGTGAAAAGTTTTGAAAATTCCATCTTGAACAACGAATTTAATCATCGAAGTGGTAAGAGACTTTCACGGTAAATACACGTTGGGGTTTGGGGATAATTAATCTGTTATTACATTAAACAAGATGACAAGCGCTGAAGGTGCGAGCAGAATAATAATAGCAAACTCTTTGACCGCGTAAGTGGCCGTTTATTTAGCAAGTAAGAGGCGGCCGAGTGGTTAGACCTCTTGCCTTTAATTCACCGCCGTGGTCGCTGGTTCGATCCCCGGCGTACGGGGAACTTCGTGTGAGTAGAGTTTGTTAGTTTGTTTCTTCCCTTGCTTTGAGGGTTTTTCTCCAGGTCCTCCGGTTTTCCTCCCTTCATCAAAAACGAACTGGTGAGTTGAGAGTTGGGTGTTTAGAATATGTAATGAGTAAGAAGGGTGTATAAAAGTATTAGGATTTCTACATTGTGAAGCGCATTGAGACGTTGTGTGATGCGCTATATATATATACATATTCGATTGCAGAAAGGTTGTAGTGTACATTTTGTATAAACTAAGTGCTTACAACACTCGAAATATAGCTTTTTGTGAGAGTTTAGAAAGACTAAATATATATTTTGGCAAACAATTTCTGCAAGCAATGCTAATTTAAGCAGTATTTTAGGTTTTGCATCTCACTTAATAGATATTTGTATATTTGTATAAATGTAGACTACAACCTTTCTGCAATCAGCTGAGTGTATATACAATTGTATATACCTAGTTCTTATTAGTATTTTTAGTTACTATTACATGTCAGTCCCTAATCCCTATTATTACATGATTGAGTCGGTTTTCTTTGTTATTTGTAGGGCTTTATATCGCATATTTCCCTAGTCATTATGAATTCAAGGGCATTATACAGATATTGCCCTCGTACGAGGGCATTAAGGTGGCCCGTACCTAATGGTTTGTTTGTTGGGCATGAATTTCAATCGCGTCTTTTTACATCAAAACCTTGTCCGATTGCTGAGACATTTTACAGCCATTTGTCTACAAGCCTTGAAAATTGTACCGGTAATTATTTTTCTGCGAATTAGATCAAATAATTCGAGATATCAGACGATTTTTAAAAGTAGCTTTTTGAGAAAAATTGGTCATTTTATAAATCCAAAATTCTAAGGTGAATTTTTTTCCTATTTCGTTAATTCAGTACAAAGGCATAGGGGACTACATACAACATGTATCGCGCCAATTTAATCCTTAGAAGTTGCGATGCAAAATTTGCGCTGCCCGTGACGACGCAAAATATGTAGTCAAAACTACCGTCAAAATCTCAACAAAATTTCAAAAACAGCGAGGACCGTATCTGCTAAAAGAAAGACAAATGCCTATTGTAACTTGTGAACAAAATATGGAGACATGAGAAGCTAAACGCCAATGTTATCCTCAAGAAAACTTGGAGAGTAATTTTTGTGACCACGAGGTGAACGTTACGAATTTGTATTCCTTCGACTTCTACAAAGTCTGTCGAATTGTTTTCTGAAATTTTCTAGGTATGGGGTAGAAAAAGATGTTAACATGCCTGTTGCCAAGTGTCGTTGTCTTTGCTGCACTATGCATGTATAATTCAGTAAGCTTCAAAAGTAAGCAACTTAGACAAGGCGCAAAACTGAAAAATCGATCGCAAAAAGTGCAGAAGGCATTTTTGGGTAGAGGCTGGTAACATAACTATCCTAAACTAATTTTTCACGCTGAATCCGAATATGCTTGTTACCAAGACGTATTCTGCAATCTTATCGTGTAAATGACGTATTTTGTGTATTGCTACAGTCATTTCATACTAACGGCTTTTTCATGTAATTCCAAACGTTCCCAAACTTAAAAACAATTACCATAGCTGAAAAGAGCATATCAAAATCAGTAAAACTGTGCAGTTTGAAGGATATCAGTTGAAAACTCAAGGAGATACGAATTTTCAAAAAACGAAATTTTGTATGAAAACACAAAACAGTTACCTACAGTTACAGTTATCCAAGAGATACAAACAAATTTCGATTTTTGAAAATTCGTATCTCCTTGAGTTTTCAACTGATATCCTTCAAACTGCACAGTTTTACTGATTTTGATATGCTCTTTCCAGCTATGGTAATTGTTTTTAATTTTGGGAACGTTTGGAATTACATGAAAAAGCCGTTAGTATGAAATGACTGTAGCAATACACAAAATACGTCATTTACACGATAAGATTGCAGAATACTTCTTGGTAACAGTCATGTTCGGATTCAGCATGAAAAATTAGTTTAGAATAGTTATGTTACCAGCCTCTACCCCAAAATGCCTCCAGGTATCTGATTTTTCAAAAATGCGCCTTGTCTAACTACATCGAGTCGACGTTTGAGTTGCCAAGGTAAAGCCCTCAGGGTTTGTTAATTTATTCAAAACAGCACCTTACTATATATATCTGTTGCAAAATTCCGCACGGGATCTAGACTCTTGGGAATAAAGACAGTAGTTCTCTGAATACAATTGCTTCTGAGTCTAAATCCCGTGTGGAATTTTGCAACAGATAGTAAGGTGTTGTTTTGAATAAATTAACAAACCATGTGGGTTTTACCTTGGCAGCTCAAACGTCGACTCGATGTAGTTGCTTACTTTTGAAGCTTACTGAATTATACATGCATAGTGCAGCAAAGACAACGAAACTTGGCAACAGGTATGTTAACATCTTGTTCTACCCCATACCTAGAAAATTTCAGAAAACAATTCGACAGAATTTGTAGAAGTCGAAGGAATACAAATTCGTAACGTTTACCTCGTGGTCACAAAAATTACTCCCCAAGTTTGCTTGAGGATAACATTGGCGTTTAGCTTTTCATGTCTCCATATTTTGTTCACAAGTTACAATAGGCATTTGTCTTTCTTTTAGCAGATATGGTTCTCGCAGGTTTTGAAATTTTGTTGAGATTTTGACGGTAGTTTTGACTACATAATTTTGCGTCGTCACGGGCAGCGCAAATTTTGCATCGCAACTTCTAAGGATTAAATTGGCGCGCTACATGTTGTATGTAGTCCCCTATGCCTTTGTACTAGATTAACGAAATAGGAAAAAAATTCACCTTAGAATTTTGGATTTATGACCAATTTTTCTTAAAAAGCTACTTTTAAAAATCGTCTGATATCTCGAATTATTTGATCTAATTCGCAGAAAAATAATTACCGGTACAATTGTCAAGGCTTGTAGACAAATGGCTGTAAATTTCTCAGAAATCGGACAAGGTTTTGATTTTATGTCTGACAAACAAATCATTAGGTACGGGCCACCTTAATATACAGATATTGCCCTTGTCCCGTAAGGCGGTGTTACAGGAGACGATTTTTAACGAAGATTTTCCGCGCAACGTTGCAACAACTTGCAATTCTTGGTTTTCACGTGACGTCATCAAAAAACTTCCATGCTTCATATTCATATAGATCATTTAATGTTGGGTCTATAGTCTGTTCTTTATAGCCATAACAGAAGTTGTTCCTGAATATTTGAGCTATTTCCATTATTTGGTTTTCGAGTTATCAGAGGTGAAAATCCTGTCACGCAACTATTGTCACGCGTATTCAACATGCGTTAAACAGACAAATTTCCTACAAACTACGCACATTTGGCTTGGTCTACGAATAAAACTTTTGTTTAGAAGAAATCTGGATCGAAATAAACGATTTAACTGTTATTTTTATGTGGTTTTGCCAATTCGTATTTTGTCCGCCATGTTGGTGTCGCTCAGAGCGACACCAACATCAACATGGCGGCGCCATACATTTCTTACTAAAGAATGAGTTTGTGGAATCGTAAATATCTTCGCAAAAAAATTCTTTTGGGCTCAAAATTTCTTCCAGATCTGAAGTTTTACTTGCTCTTTACAAGGATATACATTGATTTTACTCAGGGATGTGAAATCCGCTGATATTTTGGTGACCCGTAGAGTGATACCAACCACGAAGTGCCATATATTTCTTACAAAAGAATGAGCAGTTAAAATGGCAATATCGTCGCAACAAAAACTCGTTTCAATTCAAAATTTTGCAGAGTTACAAAGTTTTATGTGCTCTTTTGAGTGAATGACATTTGATTTAACTCAGGGCTCTGGAAATTTTTCGATGACGTAAGTGAAAACCAAGACTATTTTGCGTTGCGAGTTTCTGACTTGGATTCAAAAACTCGCAACGCGTTGCCGAAGCGAAAATTGCAAGGAAAATCGTTCCAAATATCAAGTTACACGAGAAAGATTTTTAACGCAACGCCGTTGCGCTGAAAATTGTCGTTAAAAATCGTCTCGTGTAACACCGCCTATACTTCCCTAGGCCATCTCAATTTGGATGTTAGACTTAGAAATTTTCTACTAAACCCCAAAATCATGTACTAAATAGCGAATTTTAGTGAACAAGACGCATAGCTGCGTGAACTCGGGCTTTCTATGCAGTAAATCATGAGTTCTCTTTGTTAACATTGTCCCTACAAATTCTTCATTCGTTTATTCGGCTGTGCTCTTTGACTAAAAAGCGCATTTATACAGGCTTAGCCTTTTTTTCTAGAAAGACCCATCGGATTAAAAATTGATTTTTGTTTACCCGTGAAATAGTTTTTTCAAACTAACTTATTTGACTTCTGAAGTGTACTATCAATTTTAATCATGATATTTTGATTCATTTGCTTTATTAATAACAACAACTTTTACAATAATTTGAAAAAAACAAAAAACAAATAAAAGCCTTTTAGGTTTCCAATTCGATAAAACTCAATTATTGACCATTGTTCAAAAAGTGTTTTACAGTGTTCGAAAATTGAACCTTGTGTACCAACTGATGATTTTTCTCAAGATATTGACGTGTCATGGAATCTTAGTGAAATTTCCATATAATCACATGGTGTAATACTCCCGGTAATACTCTCGAAAGGCCTGGTTCAAACGTCGTATCTCACGTGCGCCGAATTCAATTCAATAATTACATGCATGTGAAATACGACATTTAAGCCTTAGGGAGAGGACTCGCCGTATATATAGTGATAGGGTTTAGAGAGAATTTAAAAAGTTCAATTTTTTTCAGATGTCTACTTGTAAAGCTCTCAATCGTCAGGATTATAGACCTCTGAAACAAGCTGCAACTGATGTTGAGCAACAGCAAGACGACGATGTCGATTCACTGGGAGATGAAAACCACCCTTTCCGCTCAGCCCGTAGTGAGCTGGACAAATCGGAAAATCAGGAAATCAGCACTTGGAAAATTGCTTTCAATATTATAACCTATTTGGAAGGGGTAGGATTCCTTGCATTGCCTTACTCTGTGAAAGAAGGTGGAATAACTGCAGTAATTGGATTTGCTGTTCTTCCATTCATTATGGGATACACAGCCAATCTTCTTGCTGGATGTCTTGATGAGGAGGATGGATTTGGCGGGAAAACAAGAATAAGATGGACCTATCAGGATATTGGGAAAGACTGCTGGAGCCCACTCAAGCCTATAATATGGGTTTTAATCAACATTGCTCTTTTTACACTTACTGTTTCTTACATTGTCCTCTGTGGTTCTTTGATGTCGCAGCAGTTTCCAAGCCTTCCTATAACTGAGTCTCAGTGGGCATGCCTTGGGACATTACTAGTTTTACCAACTGTATTCTTCAAACAATTCTCCCAGATTGCTTGGATAAGCTTAATAGGTTTAATAGCCCTGATAGCTTCAGCTAGTGTAGCATTGAGTTATGAGTTTCAAGATACATCCCACTGGGATTTCCAGTCGTTGTTATTCTGGGATACTCGTGGAGTTTTCGTATCCTTGTCGATCGTCATTTTGTGCTACGGTTGTCATGGCGTTTGCGTTTCCATGGCAGCGGACGTCTCTGACCAATCAAAATTCAAGAAAGCTTTAATTGGTTCTTATCTGTTTTCAGCGATATTCAAAACACTTTTTGCGATTTCGGGATTCCTTACCTACGCCAAAGGCACCAGCGAGGTACTTCTCAACAACCTCCCAGCTGGAATACCAACAAAATTTATTGCCATGTTCTTTCTCTTCAGCGCACTTTTAAGTTTTCCTATTCCTGTACTGGTCATTGTGAGAAACATTGAAGAATTGATTTTTTATGGCAAACTAGAAAACAGGGCCCCCAAAATCAGCTTTATTTTGCTACGCATCTTTGTAACATTAGCAGTTCTCGCCTTTGCAGTTTTGATACCACGTTTTGCTTTGGTGAGTGCTATTGGTGGGTCAATAACGTTTTTATTTGGCTTGACGTTTCCGGGATTGTTTAACTTACGATTAAAGTACAACAAATTGAGCAAACTTGAAATATTTCTGAATGTGAATTTGGTCATCTTTGGCACCATAGGCACTGGCTTCACACTCGTGACAACCATTATGTCATTTTTTTAAATTAAGTTAACGTAGGCAAGTCGTCCTCGGAGACCCAGGGCGTAAGCTAGGGAGGGGGAGGGGAGCGGAGGGGAAAGGAAAGAGGGGAAAAGGACGCCCTGGGCTTTTGACTACCCCTATTTTGTCTTGAGGCCAAAAATAATCCAATAAGATGGTCTAACGTAAACAAAGTTCAAATGACAAAAATATCTGGCTCATTTTAATTATCGCTTTGATATAGTGACAGTTAATTGTTGCTTAGCCATATCCTGTGAGAAGTTCCTCAAATACACCTTGTTTCACCAAGGTCTTTGCAATTTATCTATATTTTTCACTCTAAACTCATTGCTATTGCAAAATACATGAAAGAGATTACGTATTTATTGTTTAAAAGTCGCGGTAAGCTGGAAACATGGTTCTTTTCAAACTTAACGTGACAGCTTGTATTGTTTAAAGTCGTGGCGATGCGTGGGGTCAACTTGTTTACTGGTAATCTTAGATGATTTTAATCTAATTGCACAAAAGCTTCTGATTGGCCTCATTATAATTAAATTATAATGAGGCCAATGAGAGCCTTTGTTGACGTTTGGCCTCAAGACAAGTTAGGGGTAGTCAAAAGCCCAGGGCGTCCTTTTCCCCTCTTTCCTTTCCCCTCCGCTCCCCTCCCCCTTCACTGACGCCCTGGGTCTCCGAGGACGTAGGCAAGTACGTCAATTTGTTGATTCTTTGTGCAAATAAAATTACGAGGCGCGCGATGTTCCAGGCGGTTCCGGCAGATGTCGAGATATGCCAGGCGTTCCTCGTTGTGATGATTGAGCGTACACCTGTTGACGATTTTCCAATTTCAGGAAGACAACTGTAGTACCGCTCTATGGTGTTATGACGAAGTTGTAAGAGGAGGAAAAAGGGAGGGTGCACCTATTAATCATAATCATAATCATAATCATAATCATAATCATAATCATAATCATAATCACAATCACAATCACAATCATAATCATAATCATAATCATAATCATAATCACAATCACAATCACAATCACAATCACAATCACAATCATAATCATAATCACAATCACAATCATAATCACAATCACAATCACAATCACAATCACAATCACAATCACAATCACAATCACAATCACAATCACAATCACAATCACAATCACAATCACAATCACAATCACAATCACAATCACAATCACAATCACAATCACAATCACAATCATAATCATAATCATAATCATAATCATAATCATAATCATAATCATAATCATAATCATACAGTGCCTAAGGCCCGGTTCACACGACGACATAATCAGTCATAGTCATAAGCATAAGCATAAGAAAACAAAACTTTTCCATTTTCTTACGATTATGGTTATGATTATGACGTTATGTTGTGCGTGTGAGCCGGTAAAAAACGCTTATGCTTATGCTTATGACTGATTATGTCCGCGCCGTGTGAACCAGGCTTATGGTGCTTGCTACTCGCCAGAGAAACCCAAGCCTGAGTACTGTTCAAGTGAGGTGCAAGCGTATTGAGGTATTCCAACGTTTGGGGAACATCTGGAGCTACAAGCAAACAGGATAGATGCAAAAATTGTTAACCATACGACAAAGAGCGTCACTACCCTGGAGATGAGTTGCCCGTGGATAGAAACAGGAAAAAGAAAGATGAGGAGAAGACCCTAAAGTATGTACTACTGCGCTGGGAGTTGAAGGAGAGATATCAAGGATACGAAGTCTATCAGTGTAATATCGTAATGGATGTACTAGGGGGATGGTCAACGTACAGAGATGGAGAATTCAGTACGAAAATTGTTGAGCGTGAAGACAAGTGCTGTCTTAAGGAACATGCAGAAATCAGTTATCTCAAGTACACTGAACATTGCTAGAACGTTTAAGATTGTTACATGAACACTTTGGAACGTATATGATTAAGACTACTTGAATCAGTATTTTAAGAATATTGAAGATTAAGATCATTTCATGAGCATTAACGATTGATATTAAGAGGGTATTAAGATAACTGCAAATTCTAAAGAATTTGCCTTTACGATTATAATTTAACATTTGCTGTCTTTCAAATGCAAATACAAGATAAAACGTGTTACATAATATATTTTGCGAAACTTAACGTTTTGATTCAGTTTTCTTGTTACAAGACTGGTCACGTGACCTATTACGTCACAAATAACGTTTTTTCAATTTGAGGCGGTGAGTACTATTGACACCAGAATTGTTTATACAGTTTTAGACTTATCTATATGTGGTGCTTATGCTTTCGTTTTAATACCTGGAACATCATTCATAGTTAAGGAGATATTTAAGGAAATGTCATAAAAAAGCAGCTAGATGGCCTATTTTTTCTAATATCTCCCTAACTATGAATGATAGTCCAGGTATTAAATCGCAGGCAGACGAACCACCAAGAGACAAGTCTAAAAATGTATAAACAATTCTGGTTCCAATTGTCCTCACCACCGCAAATTAAAAAACGTGATTTGTGACGTAATATTACCTGTATATAATTATTATTATTGACGTAATATTACCAAAAAGTCATACCAAAATGTTAAGTTTGATAAAATATATCATGTGTCAAAAAATAATTTTGTTTTTCGCAGTCAAACACTATTAAGGTGAATTCAATGGAAATCCCAGGCCTTAAGACGTTAAAATACAGACCAATAACATATCACATGTAGTCCAGTCCCAGACTCGCTCTCTTTTTTGCCGCTCCAGGACTCGCGGAGAAAGGAGAGTCCAGTATAACTTGCATGCGCATGTGCAAAATGAGCCAATCAGATTAAAGTTTTATTTTGAGAGCTTGCAATATGCAAAGGTCAGTGTTTTGTTTTGCTGTCAAAAAATATGGTAGTGATGCGTATCGAAAAATTCACAAATACGTCTTTCCCAACTGTCCATCCGTAAATGGCCTGCTCAAACTTTGGTAAAAGATTATAGCGGAGCTCCCGCGCGGGCCGAAGGCCCGCGCGAGCGGAGCACCATACCTAAGAAAAAATGGTAACCCATCGAGTTGATTTTTCATGGACACACAGGGAGCCCAACGGCTGTACGTCCGTCCGTACATACATACATACATACATACATACGTCCGTACATACGTCCGTGTACATCGCGATGCTGATTGGCTGATTGCTTTTTGGCGCCAACTTGACGCGCGCTGACACTTTGAAAACTGAAAATTTACAAGTTTCCTTGCAGTTTTAACTTGCAAAGCTTAAAAGTAGTATTCTCGAAACCCTCGTAAAAATTTAGCGATTTTGATGAACATTAATCTGTGCCAATCTTGACAGGTTAAAGCGAAAAAAACCGTACGTTTGAATTTTTTTCGGGCCTGGTGTCGTTTCAAAAACTGCTCGAAAGACGAAAGACACAGAGGATATTTTCAAAGTTGGACGACTTTTTAGTTGGATTCGTAGTTTAAAAAAATTCCTCATAATGAATAAGTCATTGAGGATCGTGTATTCTTCGTTTCGTGAAGATGCCTTCAATAAAGCTGCTTAAAAATCTAGCCAAAGTTGGAAATAAATCAAGAATCGTCTGCATTGAGCGTGAAACAAGGACCAGTATGCTTCGAAAAGACAACAAGGAAAGCACTTCAAGGTAAAGACCCTGGCCAGAAAATGATATCAAAAAGTCTCTTGTACCTATATTTGATCTTTTATCTTTGATTTGGGATTGATGACTTAAAAAAAACCTTTTATGCACGTTGAACTGTGGCCAAGTTTAAAGAAACACTCGATCAAGCCTTACATGAAAATAATGTACAACGACATTTTGTTTTACGGTGAACTTTTTGCACTAGTTCTAATAATAATAAAATTAGTAAAAAAATTGATTTTGAACTTATTTCAACCCCACTAATGTGTAAATACAGCTCAAGTTTTGGTCTGGAATTTAATGAAACAATTGACAGGAAAAAAAGAAGGAATTTTGCCATGCAAACTAGAATTGTTTTTATACTTTATTCATCTGGATGAAGTTGCTCAGTGAGCCCTGTGAAGCCTTAAATACAGACTGAAAATGCTTAATTCCTTGTTTTCTTGTTATTTCAATTAGCTGTTTTTATAATCACTTTAAATTGTATTATCAGTGTAATCTGGAAGAGAAAAGTGGGAGACAAGTATTCGCCTAGCTAGTGTGTCATTCTTTTCTACATTAAATAACAAAACAAAATAACAACAACCACAAAAAACAAGATGTCACAAATATAGTGAAGACAGACAAATCAATATATGTTGTTCTGTAATATTCAGGATGTCGAAAAGGTTTAATTACTTGTATCAATTTAAAAAAATGTTTTGGAGATTTTGCTTTCTATTTCTGAAAATTATGAACCCTTACAAAGTCAGTTATGAAATCTGACAGTGAATCTGAATATTAAAATTTACTGTAACAAAGGTCACTGAGCATACAAGCCCATACAATATACAAACCAAAACCAAAACTTATTTTAAAAATGCTTTTTAAATAATCTTCATTTCAACTTTTTCAATTACCACAGGAAGCCCAATTCATTTGAATCAAGAACATAAAAAAATTAAAATTGAAATTGGAGCTTTGCTTTTAGGTAGTAGTTGTTTTGAGTTGTTTTACAATTTCATCTAAAGTCATGATTAGTGTAACCTGGAAGAGAGAATTCTTGTTTCGTGTAAAGACAACTATTTATCAGTGTCATTCTACTCTACATAATACAAGAAAAACCAAGATGCCACAATACTGTCAAGACAGAAAAATCTAAATATAATTTTCTGCAATGTCTAATTGTTTAATTGAAGGATGTTGAATTAGGTTCAGTATTTATGTGAATGAAATCAGTTTGAGGGATTTTTGCATCCTATTTCTGAGAATTATGAAGCACTACTACTAAGTCAATTATAAAATCTGACACAAATATCTGAATAAATATCACTATGGTCACTGAGTTGAAAGCCTTATAATTCTCAGGAGACTGAAGGGCAAGAAATAAAGCTTGATCTATAGTCTTTATTTCAACTTTTACAACAAAATGTAATATTTGTTTGCCTATTACCACAGCAAGCCCAATTCATTTGAATCAAAAACGTCAAAATAAAACAAAGTATTTAAAATTATTATTATATTTAAATGGGAGCTCCGCTATTAGGTAGTACCTAATTTTTATATTAGTTGGTTTTTGCAAGTGCATAGCTCACTGAATCAACAAATTGCTTTCCGAAATGAGACGGATATCGTGTATACAAAACACTTTCTTCTTCAGCCATCTTGAATCATTAGACGACTTTAGGAATTGTAACCACGCGATCACCACATTCATGTGGTGATCGCGTGGTCACTAAGCTGACATGTGCATGCAAGTTATACTGGACTCTCTTTCTCCGCGAGTCCTGGAGCGGCAAGAAAGAGAGTCTGGGACTGGACTAATATCACATGGTGCAACATCTACAGGCGAGTCTACAATATAGCTTGGGTTTCCTGTTTCATTCCGAATGTCTTCGTAGACACCATATTTATCGAAAAACTTGGAAGATGTTTTACTCAAACGGAGATATTTATGAAATAATAACAATTAATGTTATAAAAGGCAGGTATTACTGGAACTAGGTCAAAAAGTGATATGATCGAGCAAAAATGTCAAGTAAGCATCGGGTCAAGTTCGTGTGATTTCCGTCCATTGACTTCGTTATAGCTTCGGAAAATCCGACACTTACACTCTTACATACCCGATGCCATAGTGGTTATGGCTTTACAAGCCAGTAACCACAAGAATTAAGTGAAAACCCTAACCCCAAATCCCAACATAAAGATATTTATGTCTTTCCCTTGTGAACCTCATATCATAAAGTATTGTTTGTACTGCATTGGCTGAGCTTTGTTTACTGGGCATAAAATCAAGACTTGTGTGGGTTAATATGGCTATGGGCAAAACTCATAGCCGCTTTAATAATTACCAATAAAATTAATATATGATTTACAAATGCTTTGAATACTTTGAAAAATATAATAGCTATAAAATCAATTCAGCCCAGTAAAGGTGAGGGCAAAATACTAAACTCATTATATTAATTAATATGAAAACCTTGATGCATTTATCTACTCGAAGTAGAAAATCATAGTGAAAAGAAAAAATATTAACAATTACAAGCCATAGTAACATTCACTCTACGACGTTTGGGGCATATGTCCCAATCGAAAGCATTTGTTAATCTACAAAAAGACTTAAGCTCTTTCTTAAAAGATATAGGTGACTGAGTTAACTTAATGTAGTTTGGTAAGGCATTCCAGAGATTTGAATTACGCACAAAAAAGAATCACCATATGGATTTGTTCTGGAATGCAGCACGTTAAGGAAAATACCACTAGTACCACGACGGGACTTACTAGAACAATAGGAAAGATAGACTAGGCGCAAAACTGAAAAAGTCGATCGCAAAAAGTGCAGAAGGCATTTTAGGGTAGAACATGGCACAGAATTGGCGGACATTTCTATTGTTTCGGCGCGAGCTTCAAACCGCTGATCACTCGGGTGTAGCGGAGTTAATGAGGCAAATTACAAAGAAAAGCAGTGAAAAGGCTCCAATTTAGCTCGGAAAAACCTAAAATTCGACGATTTAAAAACGAATTTTAAAAATGTACAGGGTGCAAAATAAAGATGAAATGTGTATCAAACTTTTACACCCTAAAGAATCAATATTCGATAAAATTATCTTGTCTCTTTTTTGACTTCAAAAAGTGGAATTTTATGTTTTTCCTTTGTGCATACAACAAACGAGAGTGTCGGTGCTGCTTAACTGAAGCTCGTTTAGCGGGGCAACATGAAACAAGACAATTTTTTTTGGTCTGGATTAACTTGGCTATGGGCATGTTGCCCATAGCCGCTTTAATAAAAATAGAATCAAATATGATAATTTACAAATTTCAATCAATTCTAGTTGGCCCCGATAAAGGTGGGGACTATAAAACGATTACTCTAAATGATGTGGCAGGTAAGGGGAGGAGGTGGGATAAAAGTTGGTTCTTGCCTCAAAGAATGACGCGAGCGAATGAAAGCTGAACGAACTCACGTGGACATAAGTCCCGGCCGAGGGGGGGGGTTAACCAATGGTATCAATTACCAAGACCCCACCACATCACAATAGACTTGTTATGTAACATAGGCATTCACGTGTCTTAAGTAATCCCTTGGGATGAACATTAACAATTGCGGTAAAACATAAAAATCCTATTTGGCAGGCAAATATTTCATAATTCAGTTTAGAATACTAGTTATGGTACCAGCTTCTACCCCAAAATGCCTCCAGGTGTCTGATTTTTCGAAAATGCGCCTAGTCTGTAGACCTGATGTCTGTAGTTTACACTTATAAAAAATATCAAATCTAGATACTCTAGCCAATACAATTTAAAGGCAAAATACTTAGGTGAATTAAATGCTCTCTCGTTTATATCACAGTACAGAGACATAAGCGGCCGTTTTATATTACTTTTATAAAATATTTTCGAGTTTTTCGTGCGAGCCATGTCTCTGTCCTCTGATGCAAACATGGTAGCCGACCAATCAGTGCGCGCGTTATATTTTCAAATAATTTATAATAGTTTATATATCGTCTCGCAAAATATAACCACCTGTGGATTCCAGGGTATACAATTGAAAGCAATGTTTGGCAATATTTTGCGTGTTAATATTATGGCTGAATGGAAAGATGCGATTAGTCTGTTTGTTGGTGAATTATTAATGAGTTATAAACACCGAGGGGACGCATTCATGACAAAATATATTGAGCAACAATGGCGAAGGTTGAAACTTCTGTACCATCAGTTAATATGTCAAGAAGTAAGGACTTTTTATTTTAACTGGAATTTTCCTGGTAAGTATATATAGAGAAAATAGTACCTTTAATTTAAAAAAATATAGGATCGAAAGTGAAAAACCGATCGTTCCCTGAGTAAATCCAATGGAGCGAATTTCTCAATACTACTATGTTTATTAAGTGAGAAGAAAATGAAGATAAGTCTTGCTAAAAACCCGCATAACGGGGAAAAGCCGATATTTTTAATAACTTATATAACTCCTTTATAGTATTTATGGAATTATTTATGAACCCAAAGAAGAGTGTGATGATTGTATTTCTTTAAACCTTTTCAATGATCACAACTAAGTCATGCTACGCTTTTCATAGTTTTAGTAATATATCTTTTTACAGCTAGTTTTAATAATTTTGTGGTCTAATAGCCCTAGCCTTTGTTATCAATTTTCTGTCACGAATGCCGGTTTCAGTTTAGCTACTTGCAAAGTGCAAAGTGCGTAGGGCGAACCCCTTGCAATGGATGACATCAAGAGAAGAGACCATAATACTAAGAGAGCAAAACTCAGTATTGATGTCTGTGCGATGTTCGCGGCGACTAAGGCTATTTTTAGTAATTTCGCCATCGTGCGCGCAAGGCTGTCGTTCTGACGTGCACGCAGACGGGACCGTTTGCTTTCAGCTTTTTAATTCTGTTGTTTGAGAGCCTTGCGCGAGCGATGGCGAAATTACTAAAAATAGTCCTAGTCGCCGCGAATATTGCACAGAGTCTGAAAAATTTATTACAACATTCTTTTCATTTGACAATACCTGCTGAGATTTCCTACTGGTAAATCACAAAGTTAATTTAATGAATTTAAAAACATTGTTAAAATCTTTATAAACTAAACGCGATTTTGAGACGGCATTATCGGTTTATAATGACGGCTAGTTGGGAGAAAATATATTCGGTATTGGCGGAGTCGCGCAGCGACGGAGCCAATACCTGAATATATTTTCTCCCAACGCCGTCATTATAAACCGATAATGCCGTCTCAAAATCGCGTTTAGTTTTGTATCGCGATTCTAACTATTTTCTGCGAAGAAAAAAGAGAAAAGTTATCGTTTTTGATTGATTGAACGCGAGATTCTCTTTACCTGCAAAGTTGTAAGAATTACAGTTTCCATGGCAACTTCTTTCTTTCTTTGCAAGAAGAAAGCCAACAAGCCTATATTGCTTCAAAGCAATGATGTTTCGGCCCGCTCAAAACCCTTTAGATTCCTTTACGAGACTTGGAGTTCTAACTTGCAAAGAAAAATGTAAACTGAAAATCAAATTTGTTCATTAATATCAGCGGGATTCATTGTGACTCAACTAAGCGGAAAGTTTTTAAGCAATGTTGCAATGCAGCAATGCAACAAACCTCGATAAACGGCCTTTAGTTTAGGGCTGTAAATCCTGCAAATCCGTGTGTTTTAATGACAATTTTGCCATAAAATTTCCAATGACTATTATAAATAGAGCGTAAACGCATTCATCGAGATTTCTATGATTTCCTCTCGTGCCAGATTGGCTAATTTCACACAAGTGATTAAAAGGGCGTGTATGATTGTTACAAGTTCTATTCCCGACCAATCAGAAAGGGGTGTTCCCACGGTCAAATAAACAATAGATAACACAATCTTTGCAAAACGTTTTAGCGCTTCCTTTCATGCGATTGGATGTCGGTGACAGGCACGTCAAATAACATTTGTTGGTAGGTTTTCACCAACAATTTTTTAATAGACGTGAAAAGAATGCGACATATAATTGGATGTGTTATAAAAGTATGACAGCTAATTGACAGACGAGCCAAAAATTATGGGTTAGCAAACCAAACACAGTAACGTTTCGGCCTGAGGGCCGAAACAAAAAGGAAATGGCGGCCAGACCCGGGAAGCTTTCTCACTCTTAAAAGAGGTGATTTAACTATAGAAACAAGCCCAAAAGCTCACAAAATGAAAGAAGTACGGGTTATTTGATGCTTTTGAAGATTTTTTTTGCTGTTTCTTCAAAACTGGCGAAAAACGATCGACTGCTGACCGACATGTGAAAGTGAAAGTTTGTCAAAATATAGCTTCAACCTAAAGGAATGATGCTGAAAAGTTATTGAAAGGTATTAAAAAGGTAGTCCACACTTGTGTATTCCCTGTTTATTTTATTTAAAAAGTTATTTGTTTCATCTTTGTTTAAACAATACCGTTTTTGTCTTCATAAAGGACAATTTGTTTGCTTTGCCGAAAATTCACTTTTGTCGTGACTGAAGTCATTGAAGCCAAAAACGAAAACGAAATTACCGATTTTACTTATCAGACATGATTTTTTTTTTACTTAGGATGATTTCTTTTCACTTCTTTTCGTGATCAGTTTTTTGTGTAGTTATATTTCAGTATCTACTTGTAGTTTAGACCAACAGATTCCAGTTCAGTTTACTTTTCGCAAGTCGTGTGTAGCTGTAATCCAACTTAGCGGCTATTTTTTATCAAAATATCGGTCATTGTTTTCGGTCATTTTATCACGGATACAATTTTGAGTTGATTTTCAGTAGGTTTTTGTGATTTTGAAGAAAGCCACTTCGATGCAGTCCTCAATGTTTGGGCCAATCACGAGCGCTAATTTTGAGACGGCATTACCGTCGCTGCGCGACTCCGCCAATACCGAATATATTTTCTCCCAACTAGCCGTCATTATAAACCGATAATGCCGTCTCAAAATCGCGTTTAGTTTATAATAACGCCGTCTCTCTGTAGATCAAAGTGATAGGAGAATCGCGATACAGTGATAAAACGGCGTTTTGAGGCATAATTTTTAAAACACAGAAAAATGCCAAATAAAGACCCTTGACTTCTGTCGGACAGTGTTGACTAGTATTGGTAATGCAGCATTACCTTTTTTATTATACAGTTGTGACGTAAATTTACAAAATAAGGTATCATTTGAGGGCCATTATGGGACGGTAATACCCGGTTTGCGTATTCGGCCCTGTATAACGTCAAGACTTCAAACCGGTTTGACAGTTTCCCGCGCGTGCTGGTTTGCAAAAAGGGCTGTTTTGATAATAAAAATACAGTTTAAAAACACAGCGAAAAAGCAATTGTATAATAAATCCTTTATTAGATATTATCTTGTGTATTACGGGCTGAGATTTTACTCATCGCTCGCACTTTGTCTTGCCTAAAGGCTCGGCAAAATACATACGCGACTCGTAAAATATCAGCCCGTAATACACAAGGAAATATCTAATAAGGAGTATGTAAACATATAAGGGAATCAGGCGTTGATGAAATTATTTATGCACAATAATTATCAATGATCATGATCATAATCGTAATAAATTTTTAACTTTTTGCTATCGTCCAGGGATGAATTTACAAAATTCTTCCATTTTTTTCTAGTGTTCTACTTTACCACTTTGTTCTGAATATTTCTTATGCAGATATTTAATTCGGACAAACTCAATTCGCGTAGGTAGCGAATGTATGGTATGGTATCTTTCAGCACGTTTGTATCCATAATTAATGGTCGCAAAGCATATACAGTCCTAAAAGTTTCCGAAATACGTGACACGCGTCATGCAAATCTCCTGGTGGCGCGTGTCTCAGTTTCATGGTTGATGATTTCATACTAATAAAACACTCTTGATATCAACATATCAAACAATTGACAATAAAAATGTGTCGTTGGCACGGCTATCAACTCTATAATTCCATATTTGGGCAGGCATTACCTTATCTGAAAGTCACGTAGATCCATTTTTGTCGATTTTTCTGCCATTTAGAGTCTTGGACGGTCGAAAATTTAATCAAAACTTGCAGATGTTGTAGCGATAAAACACATTGTCCATCATCTTGAAAATGGCTTAGAAACCTCGCATTTCGATAAACAGGAAGCCCAATAGTAAAACACAGGAAGCCCGCGAACGAAACCAATTGTTTGATATATAATTTTCTTGGCATATTTAGAGTTCAGACTGACTAAACTTTTAACTTGTAGCTTGTAAATCTTCGCAAATGAGATCACTTCCAAGTAGCCAATGATGTGGATCAGGATATTCCTCGTCCTAAACATACTGGCACCAGACGCCCTGTGCACCCATTTTGTCAATTTAGACAACATTTTTACCTCGAACTTGGTATTCAATCGTGACCATGGTTACGCCTTGATTGGACACGTGATCAAGACTCTGAACGTATTCATTGCGGACTGTTTGTCAGCCTGTCAAGAAACATTGAGTTGTTTTTCATTCAATTACATTGACTTTCACAATGGTACGTTTCTGTGTGAATTAAATCGCTCCAACAAGAACCAAAGCCGTGGGTCGTACAGACGTAAAGAAGGTTATGAATACGCTGAACCAATGGTATGTTTGAGCTTCGTCCAAATACTTCAATGTATATTTTCCGATATACTTTTTTGTCAACAACTTTTAACTATTATATTTCTTGGTAATTTCCTAAATTCGATGATCTGATTTGTTGGCAAACGGTCTGTCGAACTATTATGTATAACAACAGTCCATCTTTCGCATCTTGTATGGACTGCATAACTAATTACAGCAGTTTTCGATACTCTGCAAACTTCGCGGACATCAGTACTGCGCGTGCGCGGATTTTGCACCATAAAATGGCGTCCAAAATAACAAGAGAATGCAGTATGAGCGAGAAGAGAATAAATCAGAATTGCAATTAATTATCGTACCTCGAATATCTGCAGACCTCGTACCCTTCTCCATGTCGAGTTACCGTTCGGATGTAAATATTTCCCCATCTAGAACATAAGGATTTCAGCGTACATTTTAAAGTCGTATATTTTCCATTGTAAGCCTCCATCGGCCAGTGCATTGCCTTCATTTCCGATGCAAGTTCCGCAAGTCACTGATGTTATAAGATCTTAGCTTGGCTAATGTAACATCTCGGAATAATTGCAGACCCCGTAATGGAAACTTCGACCATATTACTTGTAATGAGAACGATTTGCACCTTCTTAAATCGTGAACTTTTACGCAGTTTGACTCATTCTAAAAACGCTTCAAACTGAAAGCTTTTATGCTTGATTTCTATGGGCACATTGGACCGCGAAAGTTGAATTTGGCGCTTGTAGCTTAATTAATTAAAAACGGAGATGACCGACATTTCTGGCCATGAACCACTTATAGTCCCCTTCACAGTTCCCTGCGCCATCTTGAAAGGTAGCCGTGCCTTTGCATCGAAGCGAGACGAACGGTGAGCGTACAATGATAGATACCTTTTTATCACTTAGGACAATTATTCTCAGGTTTCTATCAATGCAAGCTCACCGTTCGTCTCGCTTCGATGCAAAGGCATTTCTTCAAGATGGCGCAGAGAGTTGTGAAGGGGACTATTGGCATTTTTTGCTTCTGTCAATCAAACTGCGAACATTGCCGAACAAAAACGAACATAGCCCGAACGCACAGAGGCCCAACCAGATGATCACAGAGTGTTTGGATGGCGGAGTTCCAAAAACTATTCGGCAATGATCGGAGTTTTCCGGCAGAAGAAAAATAGCAATAGGCGTTTGGCGTTTGAAACGTCAGACCTCGCAGAATGTCGAAAATCACAATAGGGTTACTGACTGCAATTTTATCAGAGTGCACCTACCACCTTTGAAACGGCTATAAATCTTCTTCCAAATCTACATTAGCAGGAGCCCATGGGCTCCTGACAATAGACTAGACTTTTCTACCACAAGCTAGGGATGCAATGCAAGGATTGAATGTTTCAAAACTATCAAGTTGTTTGAAATCGACTCTATTGCTGTGACGTCACAATGACGCCATAGAAATCCTTTACTACTGAATATCTCGAGACAAGAGAAAATGGTCTAACATTTCAAAACAACATCAAATTTCCAAAAGTACCCATCAAGGAAATAAATTAAAATAGCCATATATAAAGTACATGATTTGTAAACTTTATTTATACGAAGAACTGAAAAACTCAATCCTTTTTGTTGCAAGTGTCAAGATCTAGGTGGAACCTCTGTCCTGTTCACATAGGGCCGTTCACAAACCGGGACAGTTCGGCCTTGCGTTCACTCGAGACCTGAGAAAATGTCCTGATCTGAGGCTAGCAAAGTGTTTAAGTTCGGGATCTTAAAAATAGGTCTCACTTTGGGGCCGGTACTGGTCAAACTTCATACAGACCCGTGTAAATACTGGAACTTTCTATTTTTTGCACAGTTTGCACGATTGAGGTCTGGGATCTAGGTCCCAAAATGTGGACGCTCCGTCCCGTGTGTAAACGGCAAGTACACACTGAAAAAACTCGCGAGTAAATTTACTCAAAATTTTGAGTAAATCGGTGCATGCATCCTAAGTACGTTACGCACTTATCCAAGTAAATTTACTCAGTTATTAATTTGAATAACTGAGTACCCTTTCCTCAAATAACTGAGTGAATTTCCTCACATATAAGTGAGTTACTGTGGATGTACCGATTTACTCAAGTTTTTGAGTACATTTACTAGCGCGTTTTGCAGTGTAGTTCCCAAACTTGAACGGCTCCAAACTTGGCCCCGAATGAACGGGGTCTTTGTCATTCTCTCGTAGAATCCCCAGCACTGTGACGGCAATACATGTGTACAGAAAAAAGGTGAGTTATCGTAAGCCTCAACTTGTAGAGAGAAAAAACATCAGTTTGGTACATGGTTGTTCTGTGTATGCGTTTGAGGTGTTGTCGATAAAAAAGAAAATTAACTAGCTGTACGTCCTTTGCTTAGCTCTGCCAGATGGCTGGTACAAGTTCAACGAGTCACTATTCAAACTCATTCTCGAGAAGAAGACATGGAACGACGCACGAACCCACTGTCAGTCACTTGGTGGTGACCTGTTTTCCATTGGTTCAAAGACTGAGGACCAATTCATAAAAGAAGTTGTAATGTTTCCACTTCGTGAGTAAAAAAATACACAATTTGAAATAACCCATTTACCGGTCCAAAGCCTACCCCTTCCGTCAGGCCCTAAATTACATTTTTTTTTTCATCCAACGTCAACGATGTTGAACTTTATAGGAAAATTCATTGGATGACGAGGGAATTCCAGAGTCGGGAAATTAATTCTTCTACCCTCTTGCCGGCGTCTTGTGCTGGCCAAAGTTAGCGGCATTTTTTTCACGGTCTAGGAACGGAATTCTACTGCAAAATTTAGTAGAAATTCGGAAGTATCTTCTTATCTTGCAAATTGGGAAAGGGTGTCATTCGGGTTTGTTGAAGTAGCGTTGCTTTTTCAGACAAGTTTAGCAAAAACATTCAACATTCATTCCTGTGAAACATTGAATTCCACGCTAAATTCCTTCTCCTCGATAGCCTATCAGCGCGCGACTTTCATATGAGCTATGGGATTTTATAAAATATTTGAGATATAACGCGCGCGCTGATTGGCTGGCTACCATGTTTATATCAGAGGACATAGACATGGCTTACTTAAAAAACTCTGGAAGATGTAGAGCACTCGAAAAGCAAGAGAAACACTCGGCTACGCCTCGTGTTCCTAAGCTTGCTTTTCTCTTGCTCTACATCTTCCATCGTGTTTATATCACAGAACAGAGACATGCGCGCGCGTTTTATATTGCTTAACTAAAGGCCTGGCCATGGCCAAACGGGAAATGTTTGACGACCAAACACAATCAAACACTGTTTGGTGATCCAACATTTTGCCGTTTGGCCACTACCTTGTTTGGTGGTGTAGTGATGTTGTTTGATGGAGCATCAAACATGCATGTTTGGTAACTTGAACTCCATCAAACATTCAATCAAACAACATCAAACATTATTTTGTTCTCGTAATTGATGGGCAATGTTGGATTCGTTTGGCCGGCCAAAACGAACATGTTTGATGCACGCATGCATACTACGCTTGCTTATTCCCTCGTATCCATAGATACGGACCGATTTTATAACCAATAATACTTTTGATCGCTGTTGGTTGCGGCGATGTTTGATGCCGTTCGGCCACCCGTAAAAAAGTTCGAGGACCAAACAATTTTGGATCACCAAACAATGTTTGATCGCGTTTGGTAATCAAACCGCATTTTCCGTTTGGCCGGGCCTTAACGAAAAGTTCATGCTTGCCGCCTTTTTTTTGTAACTGGTCGTGATCTACAATGATTTATATACTAGAATTAGTTGGCACGATGAAAAATTCAGATTGGTTTCGAATATTATGCACTTTATAATAAGTATCCTTGTTGTGTGATCTCCCATCCCTCAAAACCAATGTTGCTGAGGAGGCAGCATGGCCGAGTGGTCAGAGCGCTGGTCTCGCAATCTGGCAGTCCCAAGTTCGATTCCCGCTTTGGCCACTTGCTGAGACTAAATTTGTTCCGATTTCGATTAGTTCAAATTCAGTTTCTCAGCCATGCTTGAAATATAGCCAACTGGTTTGCCTCCTTCCATTTATGTTTGACTTATAATTGTATTTAGTTAGGATTTGTAAATAAGCCACTTCACGCTTTCGTCCGCCATCTTGAATTGCATGGGGCAAACGCGCCAAAATTTATAGAAATCTGGATCACTTTGGCTCACCATAACTTACCATAACTCATTTTTATCGTATTCTTAAAAAGTTAATATTTTTGAAACGGTATTGGCTTTATTTCTTATGCCTGTTTACATGATAAACATTGGAAGACTACAACGACGAGAAAAAGTGGATTTTTGTTTTCAAAATAAAACGTTCGGCACGTAAATATTAAGATCATTCGCGAAAACAAGGCTGACTTGAAAAATATGTATACTTAAAACACTTGTACGACTTTTACTTTTATTGCAACATCTGCTATCCATGTCGACTCCAAATCATTGAAGTTTAAATTTTGAAAATCCGACAAAAACGAGCGAGTTATGGTAAGTCAAAGTGATCTACATTTCTTTAAATTTTGCAGCGTTTGCCCCAGTTCAAAATGGCGGACGAAAGCGTGAAGTGAGTGGCTTACTGAGCTGAAATGAGTGGCTTACTGAGCTGAAAAGCCCTGTCTCAACCATGTATGTATTTTTGTTGTTGTTGTTGTTCTTGCTGGTAGCCAACTTGGTAGCCTGTTTTCGGGTAGTAGGTGCCCAGTTATCACAGTAACATTGTAAAGGAGCGTGGGAGGAACAAATCTTAGTAATATCCACTGCTTGCGCACCAAACAAACAAACAAACAAACAAACAAACAAACAAACAACAACAACAAAACAACAACAACAACAAATCGTGCCAACAATTCTGAAAATTGTCGCACACATCTTACTAGAGTCGTCTGTCTGATACTAATCTACCAATTCTGTTTAACTTGAAGTCGATAACCATTTGTTATCGTGGTATGAAATGGATGGCTCAGACGGCCCTTTTTTAAGGTAAACTAGCTAATCAATTCTTATAACTGACATGGCCATAATTTAACCCGGAACGAATGCAACCGTAAATAAATTTTATCCCATGCCCAGTCAGCGTTAACGTCTCTCCCGAAAGTCAGTATACGTAGAAAGCAGTCCGTAACGTACTAAGCCCGGAAAAGACTGTGGACGTAAATGGATTCTTTTCCATGGCTGTCACCATGCACACGTCTCACTCGAAAATCATGTCACTTCATGATTGTCTCTTGAGGAACTAAGCCCTGTTCGAAGTCGTTCACGTAAACACATCCTAGGACATATCTATCTATTTTGAGGTAATCAAGACCTCGGCGCGCTCAGACATATACGAACTCACTTGTTAGTAAACATGAAAAAATCCTTGAGCAGTGGGATAACAGTAGTGCAAAAGTTGAATAAATCATTGATAGTAGATATGGAATGGAGGTTCTGCGCCCGGTGGGCAACGGTAGGAACTAGTGCAGGATGTGTCACGCAACGGTGCGGGGGTTCTGCGCCCGGTGCGCGCGCAGAACCCCCATTCCATATCTAGTATTTATTTTCCTATCATTGAAGTTCAAAAGCAGAACATTTTGATGACTTTTTTGTTGAACATCAGTGAAAATCTTACTATACACCTGGATCCCTTTGCTTCTTCGTCTCTAACAACCTATGTCAGTCGAAACAATCCAACAAGGTGTGACATTGACTTGGACTAGGATATGGCTAAACAAAAGGTGATCAAAATGGCAAACCCCAAGAAACCTTCTGGACCGTGTATTGCCTAGGGATCGGATCGCGTGTATTTCAGTTTCGTCTTTTTCTCTCTCTCACCTTCTTGATTCAATAAACATTAACTAGTTTACCGCGATAAGGGATTTATTTGGACGTTGTTGATGGTCGGGAATTCTTATTTTCATCCCTAAAATTGGGGTATCCAAATTGGCGTGGCTCAATTAGAATATGAGATTCCTCCAGCCAATGCACGCGACTAATGACCTTATATTGAAACATGTTTCTAGAGCAGATTTCATTTGAGTTTTGAAATGGACTGCACCGTGCCATGACCGAGTCGGTGCCGTGTTGTGTATAAAAACATTCGAAATAGTCCAGTTTCCAGTTGCTAGAGTCCGCTGAGCTACTTAACAATTAAAAGGCGCATTTATGCAGGGTTAGCCTCCTTTTCAAGAAAGACCCATGAGATTTAAATCGATTTCTGTATTGTTCTTAATCAAAATGTTTTGCTTTTCTCGCTGGTATTTCCGAATAATTTACCTTTACCTCGAGGCTAACCCTGTACCAATGCGTCTGTTGTCTTATTTTACAGCGGTATGAACAAACTCGAAAAAGGTCTAGTCCTGCCGTATATAGCCGTGCCGCGATATTCGGAATTCCTGCCGTGCCGTGCCGCGACTCTTCGTTTTCACAGTCATACGAATTAAATCTACTCTTGTTATCACTACAGTTTACATAACGGTGCAGCAGTAGTAGACATCGATGGCACCAAGGCTGTGTACTTTGATGGAGTAGATGACTACGCAACTATACCAAGCTTTGATATTCGTACCACTGACTTTACCATTGCTCTTTGGATCAAAGTTCATGGATCTTTATCGGGCACGATGACTTTCTTAAATGATGAGAAAGGCTTTCTAAAACAGTTTTCCTTATTTTACTGGAATGGCAAAATAGCTTTTGGAACGCGCAATGCCAATGGCATCTTAGTGTTTACGTGTTCGTTCCCCAAAAGGTATGATTCGTTAGTAATATTATTTTTAACAACTTGTAACTTTGTTGTGTGCTTTCTGATTGGCTATCTAGATCTGTTGTGATCAATGAGAGGATAGCCACATAGATGACGTCGTCCGTGCATGCAGATGGAGCTCAAACTTTTTGACGCCTGTTTTTTAAGCTCGCCCTTTTCTTGGGACTATATATGAGAATACCCCTGGTAAAAGTTAGGGTTGGGGTTAGTTTAAAGCTAGGGTTAGGTCTAAGATTATAGGGTTCAGAAATTTTTTAGGGGTGGGATAACTTTGGTGGGGGTTAGGCTTAAATTTGGATTGGGACCAAGATCGAGGACTAGATCGCGCGTGACAGTCCGCAGGACAAATTTTGGCCACCCGAGATGAGCTGTCCGTCAACCACTCACTATGACTAGCTGTCCTAACTCAACTTTTTCTAGTCTTTTCTTGAAGATCACCACCCCCTCAACTTTGCGATCATGCCAGTTTTACCTTACGACTAACTTTTGTAATCAGCTAGTACCCTCCCTGCTAAATCTTGAAAGAATTGCTTGTTTCCAAGTAAAATGCTAAAAATGTATTGGTAGTACTACTTTGAGTGCTCTAAGAGTAAGAAACATCATAAACCAGAAAATATTTTTTTTCTGCTTAATCGTTTTTATTTACGTATTTTAAATAGATCTTTATGATTTTACCTCTCATGTCAACTTGAAGATGTTGTCGCGATGACAACGAAACGTCGTCTTAGGGAATGTTTACATGGCACTAGCTAGGATCATCCTATAGCACTAGGATCGTTCTAGTAGGCGAATCATCCTACCTGCTATATATTTACTGCATTCTATTTGCATAGAAATTTGTGTCTTCACTTCGGGTACTAGGATCATCGTACTAAAGAGAATGCAGTAAATGTATAGCGGGTAGGATGATTCGCCTGCTAGGATGATCCCAGTGATAGGATGATCCTAGTGTCATGAAAACACCCCCTTACATGGCACTAGGATCATCCTAGCAGGCGAACCAACTTTACGTTTAATTTAGTTTACATGACATTCACCCGCGAAGCGACCCGAAGCAGAGTTCAAAGAAATGAGTGGTTACTAACCCCCCAACTACCACAGGAGCCCCAACACTAGCGTTTCCTAATCCTAGTTAATTGGCGAAGTATCTCTACTTTTTCCGTTTACATGGCCAAAACATACTCCTATAGTGAGCTTATAGTGCTAGGGTATTCCTACCGGCGAGACAGAGTGATCCTAGTAGTAGGATAATCCTAGTACCCAAAGTGCAAAACACAAATTTGCATGTAAACAAAATACAGTAAATGGATAGCAGGTAGGATGATTTGCCTGCTAGGATGATCCTATATATAGCTCTAGGATAATCCTAGTGCCATGTAAACACCCCCTTAAAATAGTAGAAGAATTGTTACTAATTACTTTACAAAAAAAAAAGCTGGCAAAGCATTATGGGAGTTGTAGTATATGACGCCATCATGGGGGAGGGTCTGGGGGGAGGGGGGCGGAATCTAGGGTCCCTTTTGAGCCCAATAACGTTTCGATCGTCTTTCATCCGGTCAGTCAGATCTATTTGTGATGTCATTTGTAACTCGTTTAAAGTTCTACACTATTTCATGTAGTGATTTTCCAGCCAACACATGGAACCACGTGACCATCACTTGGAGTCGCTCTGGGAAAGAGGGCAAGATGTATGTTAACTCCACCCTCAAGAATTCTCTAACATCAACTGCGAGCAATCTTGATCTTCGCAACACAGGACACGCAACTTATGAACTTGGAGCGAATGACGGTGCCCAGTACGTCAAAGGCTGGATCAGACAATTAGCTGTCTTCTCGTACACTTACAGACAAGAAAACATCCAGAGTTTATCAGGTATGTCTAGTTTAACCTACAAAATCTTCCAGTCTTTTTGGTGGACGACGCTGTAGGAAAACGAAGAAGGAATGGCACCTCGAGAGAAACTGAAAGAGGAATCCCCATGATGAAGTGCTTTCCCCCCTTCCTAGTAGGCCCGACTATTCGAGATTACAGAATCTATACACTGCAAAAACGCGCGAGTAAATTTACTAATTAAAAAACTTGAGTAAATCGATCGTTGCATCCACAGTAACTCACTTATCCGAGTAAAGTTACTCAATTAAGGGTACTCCGCAAATTTACTCACGCGTTTTGGCAGAACGTACATATCATCATTGGTAAGGGCTGTCTAGAATAACTAAAAAGCTATCCCTGCTAAACAACGCAATAATTTCATTGACAGTTTTGTGCTGTGTATGATATATAAACGAAATATACTGAGTCAGTCTCAAGAAAGTTGAAGGTTTTTGCTGTATATAAGAAGATCATTAGCTTGAAATAGTCCTTACGGACAAAAACTCCTCTAATGTTACAGAATCAAACGACTTGTCAAACCAATCGTAGTTCCTGTTCTTTTAAAGACATTTTTTGAGTTACCAATTCTCAAATATTTATCTAAGCCATCGAAAAATTTACGGCATAGGCTCCAATTTTTTTTTCTAATTCCCTGGCACCAGGCCTGACTGCACGAATATGAATTTTGGAAAGTATCCTATTATTTTGTCGTTAATTGCTTTAGATAAAGTCGTGCAAAAACGTTGTACATCAACATATGTTGTAATACTGAACAGTTGTATAACGAGAGGGTGGGGTGGAGTGGGGATGGGGTCGGGTGGGTAGGTGGATGTGGTGGCGGTTTTAGGGAGGAGGGTTGGGTTGAAGGCAATTCCGGTCCCCGGCCCCCTGAAATTTTCGGCTTTGGCCTCTTTTGTGTGAAGGCTAATGCTATCACTTTAGAATTTTTAATTCACAATATTTTTAGAACTCGATCCGAGCACTGTCAGCGCGAACATTTCGCGCACTTGAATCAATTGCTAAGACTATATCGCTATATTCTGCCGCAGCAATGTATTCTGGGACTGTAAGTTATCTCTGTTATAGATAACACCAAACACCATTTTTTCTTTCTTTCCTTTAATTTACTTTCGATCTACTGAATTGCAACTATTATTTTGCTAAATGATCATTCTTCGAGATTGATTGTTACCAAGTAATTGCATAGCAACATTGACTTTACTTTACACTGGGTTACAATTTCAGATAAGACCTTTGGAGCATGGGGAGGTTTGAATGATAAAACCAAAGAAGGAATCTTGCAGTGGTCTGACAACCAACCCCTGACTTACAAGCCTCAAGTACAGTTCAACTCACCTTCATTACAATGTGGCTTCCTGAAAAATAATCCCCAGTATGGAGTGGTTTGGTCGTTTAAAGACTGCTCTCTAGTATTGCCATTTATTTGTGAAAGGCACTAATTGGTTTAGAATTTATGAAATAATATGTTTATATAAAAAACGGAGGCCGTTAAAAAAGCAGGCTTCGTTCATAAGAGATTTATAGTATTGCACTGTTCATTAGCGGTGATCACCTTTGATTCTGGTATGTTGCAATAGGCAATGTGCATGAGCGCCATTTTCTAGAACAAAGCATGAGAGGACACTAAATCCTTGCACTTTTTCATTACCGCTGAAATAAGCACAGAAATTATCTTTGTCAGTTCTTTACAGATAATGCAAGTATTTTAGCATAAGAAATTAAAATTAAAATGTTACAAAATGCCGATTGGACTCCAACTCCCAGAGTGCTTTGCAAGCTCTTGCGCACATTGCCTATTGCTTTTTCTTCTACTTACGTTATATAACCAAAGTCAACCTTTTGACCTCTTCCTGTACTGATCGTGCTAGGTGGGTCTTAGGAGGGTCTCAGTGGGGGGGTGGCTTTTACGTTTATCATTAATTTTCATTGTTGTCAAGGCCAGGTTCAAATTCAGTCATTTGCTCTAACAAATAAAGCAGAGAAAAAAATTCTCTGAACTCAAGAAAAGAAAAGGCAGTTGACCTCGTAGCTCAGTTGGTAGAGCATTGGCGTACAAATCCAGGGGTCGTGGGGTTCGAATCCCACCGAGAGAAGAGGATTTTTCTCTGCTTTGTTAGGGCAATAGACCATAGGATCACCGCTCGGAAAGTGTCCTTGGTGGAATTTCTCATCTAGCACTGCACTTTTTATTCAAACTTCCACTTACAACGAACTAAAATTAGTTTAACTAAAGAACAGGGTCGTGACATGGTACGTTTTTTCGCTCGTGATCCCGTTTTTTGGTCGAAAATTTTGATCCCTGATCCCAAAAGTTCTCTTATTTTGATCCCTGATCCCAGTTGTGAAAATTTTGATCCCTGAATCCTGTTGATTTGACTACTGATCCCGATCCCACGTTTGTGACCCCGATCCCATGGCTTGAGATCCCGATCCCAAGCCTGTGATCCCTGATCCCACGTACCATGTCACGACCTTGAAAGCAGGTTTAGTTTTTCCGTTTGTTGAGTAAGTACGCTTACCAGTTACCTTGGGTAGACAAAATTTAAACTACCTATGCTAAAATATTTTAATTAAACAGGATTTTACTTTATTTAGTTGTGGGATGCGCACGGTATGAGCAACTTATTTTTGTTTAGTTGAACCACTTTTATACATGTTTAACTTAATTGTTGGTGTGAACAGGTTATAACTCCGTCCAAACACGATTATGTGGCGAATTCATAGATAAAACATATGAAAATCCATATGTTTCTAGTGTACCCAGGAGCCATTTGGGTCTCAGCTTCTAATTCGATGATTTTGAAAGGGTCAGTGTTTGTGCAAATGGTATATACACCTATTTCAAAAAAGGTTGTCACCGCTAAGAGCGATAGGCGATAGGTAATAGGTCATTCCAAGACCGCAAAGCACTATTGATTTCTTAATTAAGCCATCCGTAAATCTTTCTTTACACTCTCCATCAAATATTTGGCTATTCATATGTAAATCAATTAGAAATCAATAGTGCTTTGCGGTCTTGGAATGACCTATTACCTATCGCCTATCGCTCTTAGCGGTGACAACCTTTTTTGAAATAGGTGTATACACCGTTTTCAGTTGAAGGACTAAAAGGTAACCCTTTCCTTTCTATTGCATAGAAAATGGTGCACCACTTTAGTAGCGACTATTAAAGGCACATGCCATGTCCGGGCGGGATCAGACTGAGGGTGTTTTCCATTTAGTGGAACCAAGCGGCCAGAACGGTCAGTTCTTAATGGTACATTCAATTCCTAGCTCTGGCTGGAATCATTCCTAGGAAATCAGGCCCGGTTCTGGCCGGTTGGTTCCACTAAATGGAAAACACCCTCAATATATATAGACATGGTTTCATTGAAATTTTGTTACTTAAAATGGAATGCCTTGCAACTAGATAGTAATATATCCTCACTGCATACTCATTAACTCATCGTAGAATTAAGTTATGGGAGGAGTCCGCGACTGATGAGGTAATAAGCATGTAACAAGGATATAGGCAAGTCATTCTTGAGTTTGTTTTGCGCGGTGAAATTTTGGATTTGTGTAATAAACTGCCGTATTCTCCTGTGGGATAACGTATAACTGAATGAAAACGTTCCTGGTTGAAATATTACAAAATTGCTGGTACTTTCTGGGAGCGCAATATCTACGTCGCATTCAATGACTTATTCCCTTTTAGGGATAACTTTTGGGAGTTAAAAAACCATGCAGAGTACATAGCAAATTGGTAGGGACGAGGAGAACGAAAAAACGTTATTGCCTTTATGGAGATGATTTGGGGGACACTACGGAAAGGCAAAGGGTGCACACATAAAACCAAGCAAACGACTTCAAAATTCAATGGTTCTGGTCCATGCCATGCTATAGCATTAATTAGAGATCTAGAGCTAGGCTGCTTCGGCTCGAGGCCAACACACAGCAAAACAGAACTCAAAACTGCTGCATAGGCTGGCCAACCGCCACCAGGGGAGGTGGGTGGGTCGCGAAAGTTCCCGTTGTTCCGGCGTATCTTGAAGTGACCACTCCTAACACGAGTTGGCTTATTTATACTCGGAGCTAATTAATTATGCAGTGAGAATAGTAAGAAAAGTTGAAGGGGGTAGTAAGTGCAAGCCCGACGAGAGACCAGTGGGAACTCATTGGGACGTCTCGTTAGTGTCTTTATTGTTAATCTCAGTGCAATTGCAGTGCGGTGTATCTGGCTTGCCTTTCAACTATTTAGTTTAAAAATGATGGATATTCGTAGAAAAGCAAAAGAAATAGGAATACTGATACTGGGGAAATGGTAAATGTGCGGTTTCGGACTTCCTGTGTTAACCCGTCATCCATTGCGTGCTTAATTTCAAGATGGCTACCTTCCGTGAAGTAACTCACTAAAAATCAAATCAATCAGAAACTGTTGTTTAAAAATCAGTCACACCTTTTTTTCAAATTCTTTCGTATATCAGGCCAAAATCTAGACCTCGAGCAATCGCCTGTTTCTCATTTTTCGTCAATATGGCTTATAATTTCGGTGGAAATAACCCTAGATTTCCCCGCGGCCAAACTCCAAACCAATCCTTTCCAGGTAAGTACCATTACAAATTCGCTTTTGTAAAGTTAAATTAGTTCGATAAGATTAGAATTTTCGACTGCAGTGGAAACCTTTTCCCACAGGAAGTATATTAACAAGGTAGTTTACGCTTACAAATACATATATGTAAGCTTATGTAAACTCTCTTTTTTTCCTTATACACTCAGTTAGTAGCATACATAAACTTATAAGCTTACTTACGTAGCTACTGTACCCTGCAATGTACAATTTATTATAGTGGAAAGACAAGTTTTTTTCAAATGAATACATGTGCCTGGATGAGGTGAAAATTGGGATTAGTTGTGAAGGGAGAAGGGAGAGGAAATACTGGGATTGCAGACAACACTCAAAGAGATTAATTACCAGTGTAGCCAATAGACCATTTCACGGTTGTCGTGGCTCAACCTCAGCCTCGACACCGTGTAATATATTCTTTAGAATTTGACTACAGCCCGTGGAATTTTAAAGTGTTTCGATTGTTTGTTGATGTGTACATTCCTTACATTACCATGGGCAGATAGGCAGATAACACAAACCGAGGCCTTAATAATTCCCCATATCCTACGAGAAACGAATTCAATAATTGTTTTATTATTTTTTGAAAATAATTCTTTCTCAGTTGTGCTTTGTTGACAAGAATACATGTTGTTGTTGTTTTCCCGCTTTTGGCATGAATCGCATAAATTAGCGTGACGTCATACCGCAAGCTAATTTTCCATATTCGAGAAAATTACGTCATAACTTCGAATAATGGTTTTCAACATTTTCATAACTCCAAATTTGGGCAGCTAGCCGGCGACTATGGTAATTTATCCGGTGGCTCTTAGCCAATCAAAACTCTTGAATTATTTTCAAATAATAATAAAGGAAATTATACCTGATTGCAATTTTTGTGCCTTTTTATATATCTATGACAGAAAGATGTTTTAATTTGTATTTTTTAGGAATGGCAAACTTTCAACAACATCAAGGTGCACCCTTCCAACATGGCTTGCAGCAAGGCTATCCTCCAAGACAGGTGAAGCAGCTTTTGCAGTTATACAATATAGTTAATCTTTTCCACACTTTTGATCATTTACTAATTTTCTATCAAAAATCGTTAAAAGTACAGAAAAGTAAAGATCAAAGAATGACAAAAGACTGTAGAGAGTGATTTTTGTATGAGTGGGAAACTGACCCTACCGTACCATGACCGTGTAAGTGCCGTGCCAGTGTCGTGACCATGTCAATGCCATAAAAGCATTATTTTGAAATTCGATCCTGCCGTAACTTAATGCCATGCAGTGACTGTAACTAGTATGGTCAGTTTCCCACTCATACAAAAACTGCTCTATTACCACCATTATCATGCATAATTACGTGCCCTGCCCAACCTAAAGTCTTGGCTGGGAATGGGGCATACAATTAGGCTACCAAAAATCCAGTTCAATTTTCAGAAAGAGGCAGAGTTTTCTCCAATGATGTCTGTCAAACACTTTGTTCAGGCTTCACAGTAGTCTAATGACCTATTCCCTGTCAAAATGTTTGTATGACAGTGTGTGTATATATGCAAGTGGGGGTTACCATTTGATTTCATGACTACAAAAAGGTTCAAATTCTTGTTGATGGCCTTTTTGAACAGTACTTTATCATCTACTGTTTTTAGGGATACCAGGGCAACTTTGCACAATTTCCAGGCAACATGGCACCAACAATGCAAATGCAACAAGCCTACAACCCACGACAGCAACAACAATTTCAACAGCAACAACAACAGCAGCAACAATTTCAACAACAGCAGTATAAAAAAATGATTGAGAAGCAACAAAAAATGGCTGAAGAAAAGCAAAAAAAGGAAAATGAAATGCGAAAAAAGAGGAACTTTGAAATGCAACAAAAAAAGTTACAACAGTTTGGACAAGGAGGGGCAGCCAAGAGAGGAGGGGGTGGTGATTTGTCACATTTGATTGGTTCTTTAGCCCAGCGTAACACTGACAAAGCAACATCTAAACATCAAGTCTCAACTTCTTCTGGAAGATCACTTTGTAAGTGTGCACTAGACGTTATTGTGATCATATTAGTGCATGCCATTTACATAGAAATAAGATTCAAACCTCTCCATATAAATGGCACTTTTAGTCTAGAACATGACTTATCTAGGGTTAGCGTTCTAAGCTGTTCCAAACTTATTATGCTGTTCTTACAGCAGAGTGCATTTGAGTGTTTGTTTTGACAACATGAACATGTTGTTGTTATAATAAATGTCAAGTTTTGTTAGGGAGTGGAGTCAACGTTTGATTGCTAATTACATGTACACATGTTCTGAAGTTCTCACAGAACATTATATAATAATTACAAATCTTCAAACTGTTCAAAATGTTTGAATAATAATCATGAGATACTTTGATTTTGACTTGCAACATTAACTGTGTGTTACATAGGTTCTTCTGTTCTTATTTTGTTTGTGTCATAGGACTAAAAGTGTCATTTATACAGAGAGTTTGTGTCTTATTTAAGTGACAAAATTTAACATTTAAATGTTGTTGTTTTTTGCTTGGGACTGAGATATTGATGGAAATCTGTGAAAACATAGAACAAATTTGTGTAATACATGTATCGTGGTATTAAATGAGAAAATGTCTATGTCTATGGTACAACATATATTGTACATGTATTCCCACCAGTAAGGCAGTTATGCTTGTTTACGTTGATATGTTGTAAATAATTCTTGTTCTGATTAATTACATGTACATTGTATTATTAATATTTAGTTGCCAGACCAGGAACGTCATACCCACCACCACCCACAGAGTCTGTTACAGACCATCCTGTCCAGGCAGAGATTCAACCACATCCTATTGCACAGCAACATCCATACAATCCTCAACAACAACAACAACCAAACTTTGCCCAACAGCAACCTAACTTCCCTCAGCAACAACATGTACCTCAACAGCATCCTCTCAACCCTCAACAACAAGTCTACCTCCATCAACCTCAGCAACTGCCGATCAACCCTCAACAATACCCCCATGCACCTCAGCAACAATCTAGCACAGTGGATGCCTTTGGGAATGTTAGTGTTACTGGAGGCAACAGCTTTGGTCAAACCAATGATGATGATTTCAGTGATTTCCAGGAAGCAAAGGCTTTACCTGTAAGCATCAGTGATCCGAGTTCTAGCATCATCAGCAGTAAACCAGAGTGGTCCACTGAACCTACCAGTCAACCAGTGCACTCGTCCATGCCTGGACACTACTCTAGCTCACTATCTTCTGGTATGACAAGTAATGTGTCTTGGACACATCAAACTGGACTCAAGGCCGCTGGTTCTTCCTCATGGAGTATGCATGGTAGTTCACCAGCAGTGGCTATCAATTCATCATCAACTGTGCAGAGCAGTTTATTTACATCACAAACAGGGGTGGGGCTGTCATCTGTAGGCATGGCACCCATGGTGTCAACTCAGAGGGAAAGAACAGACAGTCAGTCTAGTGTGTCATCCACTTCTAGTGCTGGAATGCAATCAGTACAAGGAGTAGGTCTCAATATACTACCACCACAAGAAGGACTAAGCAGTATGCCATTAAACATAGCTCCACATTCTCAGTATTCCCAAGGAATTTCTGCAACAGCACCAATGAATCAGGGACAGATGCAAAGGACTTTTCCATCTCAAGCTATGATGCCAGGAATGACAAACATGCCACCACATGGGATGCAAGTATCTGGTATTGGACCAACTGTTGTACCAAGTATGACTGGCCAACAGTTTGCCCATCAGCAAAATAATCAGGCTGGGGTTCCTGTGGTTAGCAATGTGGATGAAAATGCAGAAGGTAAGGTTAAAAACAACAAGAAGAAAACAAGTATTGACATTTAAAAAACAAATTGCTGCAGTTTGAAATAATGTTGGTGGCTTTCAAAATTTGTAAACCAGTTTGATTTTTTTCATTATTTGATAATCATTATTCATATAATATGAAACTGTAAGACAAAAGAAAATTACGTTCAAATAGCTTTGAAAATTATCAAATCAAATATTTTCAGAAGTCTACAATCTTTACACTATATATAGAGACTGTATTCACAAAATTCACACATAACAATATCTTTTCTGAATATACTGCTGTGTACTATTTTCTTTAGTGAGGGATTTTTTAGTGAGCTTATCAGGGAGCTAAACGCAGGAACTAAAAGCTGCATGACTGTACAAAAGCAAATGTTTTAATTAATGTCTCTCATACAGTGTATGATTGTATCCCATTTTTGAGGGAAGGCAAAAAAAAAATCATTGGATGACTTGTCTTAAGCCCGCCGCACACGTTGAAAAACTGTGTGAGGAAACTGCCACGCGAGGCACTTTTCTCACCGTGTGTTCTTTTACCTGCTCCATATTTTGCATCGCATAGCAAAGGATGCAACGTCTGCGGCCAGAAATCGTCTGAGCTAAGTGCCTCGCGTGGAGGTTTCCTCACGCAGTTTCCTCACGTGTGCGACGGGCTTTAGGGAATGAAAGATCTCATAGACTGTCAGTAGTGTTATTGTTGCAATATTTTTTGTATATATCTACAATTATTTTATTTTATTTTATTTTAGAAGAATCTGAAGAAGTCAAACTAGAGAAGTTGTATGGTATAACTATTCCCGATTGGTGCAGTAAAGGTAACTACCAATAATTACTACATGTACCTCAACCACTGCCACTGCTGTTGATCACAATTGCAACAGACCATCATGCATTTATGCATTACCTTTGCCATTACCTTTACAGTGCTGACTTGTTTCCATAGTCCAAATGGCCCTTGATCAGGAGTGGACTGGAATCAAACAATTACAATGTGGTACAATGTGGTTAACTGCAATTTTAACCCCAGTCCTCTCCCCATCAAAGGCAGTTTGGACTATGAAAACAACTCTCTACCTAACTTTACACATACATTGTACCTTGTCCTTATTTGTACATCATATAACACTCATTAAATATCTGCTTATCTTTTATTGGAAAAAAGGTGAGAATTTACCTGGTATTTACAAAGATGTTAAAGAAGCTGTAATTGTAAATGGTGCCATAGATACCGCCACCTTGTACCCAATCTTACTGGCATCTGATTTACCAAGAGACATGCTGGGCCAGATATGGAGCAAAGTAAACAAGGCAACTGCTGGTCAGCTGAATGATATGGAACTTAGGATGATGTTAGGACTTGTTGCCTTAGGACAGGTATTACATGAACAAGTGGACATATGCAAAGCAGTAAAATATGTTTTGAAGGAGAAAGCTTTTACTTGTAATTACAGACCTTCTCAATTGTTTTCATTGCTCCTTGAGCTGGTTATGTTATTATATTTTTTTTTGATAGACTGGCCTTAAGGTAGAAAGACTTACACTGGAAAAGTTGGCCACATGCAATACTGCACCAATACCATCAATCCCTGAAAATGTCTTAAAGGTAGAGTTTTTGACAGTATACTGTACATGAAATTCGGAACTAGTCTTTTCGAATCATTGTAGTTTTGCAGCTTGATTTGTTGGTAACTGTCAATCAGTTTCTATCCATCCTTCTATCCTTCCTTCCTTCCTTCCTCTCTCTCTCTCTCTCCCTTCTTTCCTTCCTTCCATCATCGTGCTTCCTTCCTTCCTTCCTCTCTCTCTCCCTTCTTTCCTTCCTCCCTTCCTTCCTTCCTTCCATCATCATTCCTTCCTTCCCTCCCTCCCTCTTTTCATTCCTTCTTTGCTTCCTTCTTTCTCTTTTCCTTCCCTCCCTTCCCCATTCATTTCTTCCTTCCTTCCTTCCTTCCTTCCTTCCTTCCCTCTCCCCTTCCTTCCTTTACTCCCTCCTCCCTTCCCTCCTCCTTACACCTTCCTTCATTTTGTATTTTATCCTATGTTTTTTTGCAGCCTACAGGGGGAAACTGGAGTTTCCAAACCGAGAGTCCACAGGTTCCCCAGACAGACACTTTATCCCATTCAACTAATACCTACCAGGACCAACCAAATAGCAATGATATATCACAGCCTTATGATAAATATTCAGCTTTTAAATCAACACCAGACAACAGTGCTACCAAGGAAGATCTTACTGCTATCACTGGCTGGTCCTTACCTAATGTTAGTGCCAACTCTCTGATGCCACAGCAAATTACAAAACATGGGGAATTTAATTCTGGTAAAAGTAAAGAATTTACATTCTCAAGTTCACCTGAATTCCAAGGTTTCCAAAGTGCAGCAATGAGCTCTGATACAAATGCTGATTTTGGAGATTTCCAAGGCTCTGATTCATCTAGCACTGGTACAGCTAGTAGCAGTGCTAAAATGGATGGCTTTTCTGGTTTTAAGTCTTCTTCTGCAACAAATATAGGTATTTCATTAGAAAGTTTGGAACTAAAATCAACAGAAGGACTACTAAAGGTTAAACCAGCCGTGCAATCTTCACAGACAAAGGATTCAAACATTGAAGAGTTTGGGGATTTTACCATTTTCTCATCTGCCAAAAACTCCTCAAACTCTAGTTCTGCAGCCATTCATGTTAGTCATGGCAGCAAAAACAACAATGCTGCTGCATTTCCTCTCATAAAAATGCCTCCTCAAACTGATGCAGCTGGATCTGAAAGTACTCAGTCTTTGGCTTTAAAATTACCTGGTAATTTAAGTGGACTAACAACTGAGAAGAAAGATGAGAAGAGCATGCATATCCCACCTGGAAGTTGTACAATGTCTGCTAATACAGCAACTCCGGGTGAAACTGCAAAACCTGTTGACAAATATGATTTTCTAAGAGAACTTGGTAATGATGACAGTACTGTCTTTTCTGTCTCACAATCATCAAGAAAGAAGGATGACAGTTTTGGTGATTTTGAGGGTTTCAAGGAAGCTGAAGCACCTGTAGACAATGAGTTTGGAGAGTTTGGTGACTTCCAGTCAACTGTACCTCCTGCATTAAGCACAGACATTCCTAATTCAAATACTAAATCTTCAGACAATTGGGGACTCAATTCTTTGAACTCAGTTATTTCTCAGTCTTCCAATATGGAGTTTAATTTTGCAAGCAGTCGACCAATATCCACCCCTGCAGCCAGCAATGTGACACAGACAACAGAATCACATGATGATTTTGGCGACTTTTCTAATTTTGAGTCAGCACAATCAAATCCTGTCTCATCAATACCAAGTAGTAATATTGGTGGCTTGTTTTCTTTCTCTAATTCAGCTGTCAAATCTGAAACAAGCAGTGTGACACAGTTAAATGGATTAGTAGGTTCTTCCTCAAATACAGGTGATAATGACAGCTGGAAGAAACCACAGAACTTGTTGAGCAGTAATTTTACCAATACTGTACCTTTAGACTCTGCACAAAGATACAAGCAGCTCTGTGGTGAAGGAGAGGTAACAGAACTAGAATTCATGCTAATTTATTTCTTAAGTGCCTGTGGGGGGGGGGGGGGGGGGGGACTAGTACATGTACTCCCATATATTTTGGACAGGATGATCCTTGTACCTTTTAGGGGTCAAATTCATGGGATTTGGTACTGTACCTTTTAGGGTACTCATGGACAGATGCCGTGGTATACTTTTACTGAAGATGGTACCAGTTTGGTTGAATCTCCAATACACTTTAAGGGTGGAAGTAGAATTTCCTGATCATCATCCTAAACCAATATTATGGGAGGCTTTCCCCCAAGGTATCAGGCAGCATGCAAGACTGTGCAAGCCTTGTTTCTTGTGTTACTTGGATTTCCTGTTTCTCCCCCAACCACCATTGCTAATTTCTAAATGTAGTTTCCTCCTTTGAATTATTGTATAAATTAAGGGATGTGCAAAACATTAATAAAGAAATTCAAATGACTAAGTGGGCAACAAACTTGTGCAACATTTTGTGCAACATTGTTGCTTTGCAAGTTGAGTGCAAATGTTGCTCATATTACCACTCTGTGCTCAGCAAATCATCTTTGATGGAAAGTTTGTTGCATGCAGGGTGTTAATACAAACAACATTGTGTAAGAATGTTGCACAAAAATGTTGCATGAGTTTGATTTTTTGCCTGTATTACCGCATCTTTATTAGAAGCAAACAAGACTCAGCCCGACATGTTGTCTTTGACCAACCATTACTTGGAATGTTACCATGTTACTGACTGATTACATTGCATATTATATTCTTCATCTTGTTCAAATGCAGGATGCCGACCAGCATGCAAATGTGTGGGGAAGATGTTTGAACTCTTGTCTCTTGACACTTGCAACTTGTGCTTTGGCTGTGCAAACAATGTCTGATCCAAGCATAAAACAGGAGGTCTTACAGTCCAAGAAAGGAGTAGAGTATTTTACAGGTTAGTGGCTAGTACATTGTGCACAATTAGTATGCCTCCTTTTAGTAGTCTTTGTTAAGGCTGTCTTCACAGCAATTTGAGTAAGTGGTTGGTAAATGTTATGGGGGGGGGGGGGGGGGGGTCACTAAACCCCTGGAGCCCATCAATAAGGCATCAGTAAGTCAGTAAGTGGTGGTAAGGTGTCAGTAAGTGGTTGTTTAGGTATCAGTGTAAATGGTTGGTAAGGTGTTAGTAAGTGGTTGGTAAGGTATCAATAAGTGGTTGGTAAGGTGTCAGAAGTGTTGGTAAAGGTGTCAGTAAGTGGTTGGTAAGGTGTCATTAAGTGGTTGGTAAGGTGTCAGTAAGTGTTAGTAAGGTGTCAGTAAGTGGTTGGTAAGGTACATTGTAAATGGTTGATAAGGTGTCAGTAAGTGATATATTATTTATAACTGGTAGCATGCATCGACTATTTTTTGTTTGGTTGTAGCTATTATTGAGGTTTTCAAGGTTACTAAAAGAGTTCAAGTGTCTCTTATGAAAACAGGTGAGTACACAGTAAATGGATTCTCTGTACCACTTCTACATTACTTTGACTTTGCACACACCATCTTTGGCAAGAAGGGATAACTTCTAAAAAGCTTACTACTGAGAAGTGACAAGAAACTGATCAATTTGCTGTTTGTTCTTCAGACTTTTTCAATGAGAAACTCAAAAGTATTTTAGAAGAAATTAATCAAACATGGAAGAACATTGCAAATTTCCTTACTGGAACAAACTTTGAGGTGAGTGGCCATTTTTGTTTTGTCTAATATTGTTATACAACTGCAGCAGAACCACTGCAGGGGCATATCCAGAATATTTCAAAGGGGGGGTCACACTTTCCATTTTCCACCAAAGGGGGGTCAAACTTCCAATTTCTCAATCTTTCTCCAGTCAGATTCTTTTATTTCTATCATCTTTTTGTTTTCAAAGGGGGGTCACGGGCACCCTGGGACCCCCCTGGATACGCCCCTGCACTGTTTGCAAAGTTGTTCCCAAGATGAGTTGGTAGGTTATATTATCACGTCCAATGGGTGTACAGCCCCACCAATGTTTTGTCCATAAGTAGTAAAATTTTCCAGAGAAAAGCTAAGTAATCATCATTTATATTGTGACCCTTGTACAGTGTGTAGCCTGGCTTTACTATTGTAAGTGCAGATTTTGTATGAGTGTGAAAAACTACGGCACAGTTACAGTGCGGCACGGACACGGCACGGAACCTTGCCTGCTGATTTCTTTTAATTACAAATTTACAAAGACATCAGCAGGTGAGGTTCCGTGCCGTGTCCGTGTCACTCCATAACCGTGCCGTAGTTTTTCACACTCATATGAAACCTACACTAATTAAGGCTCTCCTTATTGTCATATTAACATTAGGTACTTGTTTCCCTGCTAACAGAGGCTTACACAGATGTTAAATCACTCTGTTAGCAGGGAAGGTACTTGTTACAAGTTATTAATATTGTTTAGTTTTCATTTTTAACAGCAGTCAAATTTTGGCAAAGAGAGTTTTACAGATGACCATGTCAAAGTTGATGAGGACAGAATGTTGGCATGTGGTTTATGTCTTCTTAATGTGAATAAAACTACAGATGCTAAGATAGCCTATGGTGGGCGTGACTACCACTCAACATGTGCTAACTTCTGGTGTAACAGAGTGGATTCTATTCTTCCATGTCTGTGGCCTGTCAATAGTTTGATTTAAAAAGTAGTTTGCTAGTGGCATATGGCTGTACTCTGGAATTCAGAGGCACTGTACATGTATAGGGAGAATTGAGAATAGAATGCAATCTGAGCGCAAGCAAGAAAGAGCACCTCTGGTCAACTCTGTGAGAAACCTCCTAATCCACACTCATGATGACATCAATTCTAATCTCTCATCTGGTTGGCTACTGTGCTTATCACCAGGACATGTCAATATAACAAGAATACCTATTTGCTAATATGGAGTGATGTGTACATCAGCTCAAGCATGGAGTTGAGGTTCCTAATGGATTTGACCAGAGGTGTGCTCTCTTCCTTTGCCCACCTAAAGTTTTCTTTATTATAAGCCCCTCTGGATTCCAGGGTACCACAACTGTTGAGTTATACTTGACATTTGGCAAAAGGTAAAACAATAATTAAGGTCTATAGATCGTATAGCATTGCCGGATTTCAAGCTGTTAGAGACTGGTACAAGTCTCTTAATATCGTGATAATCTATACAAGACCCACATAGCCAGAAAGAACACATCGAGCTGTACAAAATTCTGAAGTTTGGTGTTAATGAGATACAGCCATTCAAAAACTCCCAGTATTACTAAGAATTTTACTAAAAAATGTATGAATGATTGGACAAGTTGTCTGGTAAATACATTTCTTAGTAATTTTTTTTTAATGGCTGTATCTCGTTCAATATTGATCCAATTAACACCAAACTTCGGAATTTTGTATAGGTTGATGTGCTCTTTCTTACTGTGTGGGTCTTGTTCAGTCGTGTGTCGATTATCACGATATTAAGGGACTCATCCCTAGTCCCTAACAGCTTGAAATCCAGCAATGAAGCTGGAATGGTGGTGGAAAAAATAGTTCACTTTAGTGGGAATTCATTTATTGTGAACAATTATTCATTAATTCATAGAAAACAAAGACTACTCTTTGTGTACTTTATATTGCATATATCAAGGAGCAAGGATGGCACAGTTGGTTAGTGCGCGGCCTTTGGTGCGAGAGGTCCCTAGTTCGACCCCCAGATTTCACATCCTTGTTTCGACTTCTTTCCATTCCGTGTAGCTTTAATCAGCTTTAAATACCCTTAAAACGGAGCACTGATGGAAAGAGGGGAGTAAAGAGCGCACCGTCGGCTTCCTGGGAGACCAATGTTCAGCTGAAGGAACTACCGACGTTAACAAAAGTGCTTTACCTTTTTATATAAGACCATTTTATTAGCTTGTTAGAAACTATTTGTAGTTCAAAGTTACAAAAATTGATAAAAACTTGATAAAAACAATAAATTTCATGCACAATTTTTCTCACAAAGAGTTGAAAGTTATATAGGCTTAAATTGTATAGTGTAGTCTAGGTATACTATATCCCTAGTATACCTAGACACACTAATATACTTTACAATGAATATACAGTGTACAAGACAGTGTACATTATTTTGTAAAATGATGCAGATTGAGAGTTCCATCTATAATGTAAAAATATAAGATGAAGGTAGGAAATAATAATAGAAATAGAATTAAAACAATTGATATTAAAATGTTAAATGAAAACATGCATTACCACCAATGTATTCAATTAAAAAACATATTCACTGGATATGAAAAATTAAAGTCTGTATTATTACCAATGCCAATGGCAACATGATGTTTCAGGATTTTGATTGGTTGATGATGATATCCAATCAAAACCCTGAGACACCACCACATGGCATACTGTAACATAGACCACTAAGCTAATCTCGTGGAGTCTGGTTTTCTGCTTGCAACATAAGCCTATAGTAAGCCAATGCAGAGTCAGTGTACGTGTAGAATGTGACAAAGGCAGTATTGTTGCCAATGGTGAACTCTCTTGAAGACAGACACCTTTGGGACCACCAACAACTTTCCATTTTACAGATCCAATAACATATTTTTGGCAAAGAGGGACCATCAAATAGTGTCCATTTTTAAGAGGTGTCTATTTCCATTGAGTTCACTGTATATCGTCAATATTTGTAAAAGTCACAATCAAAAACCAGGCTTCAAGCTCCAAAACTGTCAAGACTAAGCAACACTTCTAAGATGTTATCCACGACACTTCTTCAATGTACTCTGTAGATGAAAATATGTAAAAATAATACAATAAAGGTAAATTCGAATTCAGTGTTCAATTTTTGTTTACACTGCATACAGTATGAAAGATTACACAGTGTTAAATTTTCTGCAACTTGTCGCACGGTGTTGCAAAGCAAGTTGCATGAACCATTGCAGGGATGTTACATTGTGTAGTGCTGAAAAACGTTGCTGCAATCATTTTCTTGCAATGATTACATGTAGTTGCATAAAAATAGCATCATGTAACAGCACAGTCAAAATTCCATAAATAGTTGGGAATGAGAGTAACAAGGATATTTGTGTCAAAGCTGTTTTTGTGTGAAGCCCAATTATGAAATCTGACTTTCATTTAGGGTTTGATTTTTAGAGGACCCTATTTATTTAGCAAATTCCACCAAAGGCTTTTTGGGAAGTAACCTTGATGTCTTCCTAATTATAATCTTCTATAAAGCTGTACAGCTGTTTTGTGGTTGCTTTAGGTTATAAGCAGATTGCCTTATTTAGAGTGGTCTTAGACTCAGCCACATTCCCTTTTTTTTTTTTGGGGGGGGGGGGGGGGGGGGGGGGGAGGAGGGGAAAGTCATTATTTTATCCTCATTTACTGGTGGAACAGGGTCCAGTTTCTTGAAGGCAGGTTTGCACCATTCCAAGGTTTAAAGTCTAAAGAAAATATTTGATTTTAACTCTGATTAAGTGCTTATCCACCTTCAGCAACTTGATACTGGGCTTTAATTACCTTTAAAACTTCTTGTATATGATGTGTTTCTATAGTTTTGCTCTTCTGCTCAGATGCCTTGATATTTGACTCTGTGGCAAGTCTACGTAGAAACATCATGTAGTCCAGAAAAATCTGAAATGAAAATAGTTATACATTTGTTGCCAAATCTAATACAAGCTTTGCAACATAAGCTTACTAAAACATGCGGCAAAAGCATTACGGACTGTCAAAAACAATACGTACTCTTTTGCTTTACTCGAGAGGGTAAATTTTACTCGCCGTTGACCAATCACATTGCTCCATTTGGTTAAGCCATCTCCATTGGTAAAGTTTACTCGTACATGTAAACTTTACCAACAGCTGTTCTTGAAATAGCGGCTATTTCCAAACCTATATAAATATAAAGACTAAAAAGGGCGTTCCTATAAATTTTTGTCGCGAAAAAATACATTTAGCGACTTGAAATCGTAAAATTTGCCTATTTCACCATGATTATGGCGGGCTTTTAACCCGCTCAAAGAAAGTAACGCAACTCAAGTGAGGTCAAGTTCGTGTACAAAATTCTGCAGCTCAATCGAAGACAGTACTTGGAGTCTATCAACATAGTCTCTGACGAGGTAGTAAATCCAAAAAAATAAACTTCGAGGAACAGCTTTTGCATTAAGCCCATTGCGAGTAAAGGAGATTGCACCTAGCTAATTTCAATAATCGAGTCTCCGAAACGATGATCGATACGCATCAGTAATTACAGTGTTAACATTTAGACTTCGCAGTAAATTTTACCTGTAGATCGATGTCAATTTATACCGTGCCTTTTGAAAAAGGAGTTTACAAGATTTCATCAAACCGACGGATAAGTTATATTTTCATAAGGATAAAGCACATTAAATGGAACTTTATAACATTGTTTGTCTGACTAAAATACGGTAGGCACGATCGACCTAAAAACAAATAAAAATACACGCTTAATTAATTATGTCACAAGACCAAGAAAACATTTTATATGGCTGCAATCTTCAGCAACGCCGGTAAATTTTACTCATATACCACATGATCGATTTCACGATTTGGAGGTCAGTAAATTTTACTCGTCCTGACGTCACTGCAAACAAGAAATTGGAAAGTAAAAGTAGTAAATGTTTGGTTGATCTTAAAAGTATTGTTATGAAATCGACTTTACAGTGAGGGATGCAAGCATTTTATTCCAAGTGATTGACCGAAACATAAGGCTTTGATCGATACTGTCATGTGTAGTCAGCCATATCCGATTAAACAAAAATTGGCGCGAAACAATTATTCTGCTTTACCCGCGAAACTGTGGGCTTACTTTGCACATTCAAAAAGAACACAAACAAACAAAAAATACTGCAAGATTCTTTTAAAAAGAACGGCGTTCAAATTAAGTGTGTGTCTCAGTCTTTTCTTTTAGACATGATGACTTTGAAATAAATTAATATTTCTTACCTTGTGACGAGACCTCCGAAACACAATTTTCGTCGAGCACTTCATTATGTCTTAAATTCAGTTTTGTCCTCTTCCTTCGAATTGTGGCTTCTTAATAAAGTTTTGTCAGCATCTTACTTTTCCTCGACGTGAACATCAGCACACGCGTGATTGGAGTGCAGTTGTTAATTCATTACTGAGTCGGTGACAGTAAAAGCCATTCGACTGGGGGTGTATCAAGTTTCGGATAGAGTAAAGTTTACCATCAAAGTGTCGTACAAGGTCTAGAAGCGCGAATTCATTTCGTTTTCGACATACCAAATGAAATTTAATATTCTGGTAAAGTTTACCACAAAGGTTGTGGAAACACGCTTGGGAAAAAAAGAAAGAAGAAGAAGAAAACAGAAAACACATTTTAATTTCGAATTCCGACAACTGTAGTGAAGGATTCTTCTTTATCCTTTATCTTTTATCCTGTTCCAGTTTCATTCTCGACACTATATTATTTTAATACTCTGGCATTTTTTTACTTTGACAATTAAGCTATAAAAATAACTGATGCAGCCACAACATTTAATACAGAGTCAACATTGCTGTTGATTAAAAAATTCGTGGCGGGATGAGTTCGTCGCCTACCCTGGGTGGGTATTCGTCGGCTGCATGACTGTGTGATACTTTCGAATTATGCGAAAGCAACTGTTCTAAAGCAGAGATTTGTATCCATTCCAAAAAGTCTATTGCTGGTCCCTGATTTAGTTTCCAAGGCAGGAAACTATTTACTTTTTAACTTTTTGCATTTTTAACTTGGCGGATTGATTTTGTTTTCTTTCGTTCTTTTGCTTTCTTGGAGTTCTTGCTGTGATCTGGAAAAAAGTAACTAATCAGTTGGCCTTACAAGTCGTATTATAACTATTTGCATGCGTATCATTTAGTTTTACCGCTTGTTTTTCGCCTTTTGTCTTTTGTGGTTTTCCTTTGGGTCTTTGATGGTGCTTTTCGTTTCCTTGAAGTTGTCACTATGATCTATAAATAGTAACGAATCAAATACATGTATCTCAAATATTACACTTGCCGGAATTCGCTCTATAATAATTAAGATTTGTCTCGCTGTTTGAAATGTCCACGTCGGCAAGAATTTCTTTAAAATCATTTCAGACCTAGTTCCTAGCGGGGATAGGCATTGTTAGCCTACAGTACTGGTACACAGGCCAAGTGAGGAATAGACCATTTCACGGTTCTGATCGTTCAGACTCAGCCTCGACGTAATGCCGGTAATTTATTCTTAAGTATTTCACTATAGTCCGTGGAATTTTAAAGTGTTTTTGTTGATTTGTGCATTCCTTACACTACCATAGGCTGTACTTAATTTCTAAAGAATATATATTACACGCTCTCGAGGCCAATGTTTGAACGAAGCCCGGGGGGAGGGGAGGGGGGACTCCCCTATATTTGCTATACGGGTACGTGCCGCCAAACAGGGTAGGGTTTTCAGCGATTTTACTCTGGAAAAGGGTATTTAAAAATCGTAATCACTCTCTGGAACAAGGTATCTATTTAACAAAGTTCGTCTAAAAGGCCGGGCTAAAAGGGATTAACGACACGTCAACTTGGCCGGAAGCAATGAAATGAGGCAGGCATTTACTCTGGAACAGGGTATTGATTTTGGAAATTTTGCTCTGGAACAGGGTCAGGGTTCGAGGGACTCAGCGGCACATCCCTACCCAAAACTGGAAGGAGTACCCCCCCCCCCCCCCAGAAACGAAGGGAACCTTGAGATTGGTGGAAATCTCGCACGTACCTGATCTGAGCCCGTAGTGATTGGGTTTATAGATTTCAAAAAAATCGTTCATTGTAATGATTTAGCCCCACATTTACTGATGAGCCCTTGATTAAACCAAGAAAATACCCTGCGCAGTCTCCGAATTAAGCCGGGACTATATAAAAGGTGCTGGTAAAAAATGTTCCTAATACTTACAGGAGGAAACTTCTTCTCTTTATTTAACAGGCGTACCAACTCATCTTGTTGCCTTTGAGTGGCAGAATCCATGTTACATGCTTCAGGGACCCTATGTTGTGCTCTTTCTTCTAGATTTTTCATGAGCCAATTTTCCCTTTCAAGTCTTTCTTTCTCCTCTTCTTTCATTTTTTCCCATAACCTTCGAGATTCTCTCTCTTTAGAGACAAACCCTTCCCACCATTTAACCTGTTCTTCGGTCATGCGATGGGACCCACTGCGGAATTTATTTTCAAGCTCATCAATGGAAACCGCTTCGTTTCCACCTAAACTTGGTGGTACAAGTTTAGGGACGCCACTGGGAACTGTTGGTAGTAGTGTTAGTGGTTTGCCACTAGGGCGCCAAACTTTATCGGTGGCCCAGTTTTTGTAGACCATCTTTGCCTTGTTGTCCTCTCCAAGGTAAAATCGAAATGCGTGTGGATAGATGTGATTTCTAATTTTGGCGATGTGCTTCGATAGCCACCCAGAAATGTCAAAAAAAAGAGGTAAATCTTGGCACTCGGGAGCTGGCGTGTATGACTCCGAAACCATGGAGTGCAGCTCCGGGTGTGTCATGACATTCCTCTTTCTGAGTCTTACTGCGATTCTGCTGAATACCTATGATTACAATTAAAGCTCTTGTAAACTATACCATGTCTAAAATGTAAAATACTCATTGAGCAGATTTCGGTTTACACGAAGGTGAATAGTGCTATCCATTTGATATTATGCACATATCGGAAGGTTTAGCCATATTTTAGCTTCGTGCAACCTTGTCCTATTTGATAATGTGCCCTATTTGATAATCCTAATTAACAGACTACACTAAAGGACTAGAAATGGGTCGTTCAGCTTTGAAAAAGGATCCAGTTCAGTAGAAATCTACGAGTCATGTTACTACAATTACCTGGTCGACATCTTCATGCGTATGCCCCACCATTAAAAATGACATGTAGGCCTGTTGAAAACAAACAACACAAAATAAATAGGTAATCGATCAGGAAAGAATTGCAGATGAATTACATTCTAATCGTAGAAAAAAATAGACAGCTTGATACTCTGCCTTTTTGCGTGGCATTTACCGTCAAAGATATTAGGTGTTTTCGTACACGAATTAATGAATACATTTCTAAGCAAAAGCGTAGCGCTCAGTTTTATTACCTCCTTGAATATTTGTTTTTCAACTAGGTAAGCAGCAAATGCCATGAGAAATTTATTCTTGTTTTCACGATAGCAATTGTCCATTTGGAGGAAAAGACATTCCGGAAGGTTTTGGTTATTCTGAAACAAAATAGGAGGATTAAAGTAGACTCTATATTTTTAGATTGTCGTAATGATGATTCTTGTCATAAAGCTGCATAAAAGAGTACCTTTGTTAGGCTCGCAAACACTTGAAGCAGAACATTCATCGTTAGATTAGAATCATGCTTCCATTGTAACATGTCTGTGTAGATTAATACCTTCTTTTGGCCATGGCAAATAACCCCAGTAATGTGAGTTTTTAGAAAGTGAGATGGTTCAGTCTGAAAGTTCAAGCAAATCAGATATAGATACTTTCATTGCAATGGAAAAGGAAAAGAGGAAAATCCGACACATTATGTACCGGACGGCATTAATAAAAACTTGAGTAAGACAAGTAAATTACTGAAACGATTCCGTGTCCACTTGCCTTGGAAATACTGGTTACATGAGGTAAATTTGTCTTTGCTTGGTCCATGCCATCGATGATTATAGACAGGTATTTTGAAGGCTCCTGCTCAGCCTTAAGGCGGTTGCCATAGTAATGATCTCTTTCGCCGCTGAAATAGTACACCAAAATTATGCCAAAAGTAGTTTTATGCATGTGTATTGCATTGAGGAAACATGTCAAATGTACATAGCATAAGTACCTCTGTTGTTGCAAGTGGACCCTCCTCTTGAAAACCAAATCTTTTCTTTTTTCGTCATTTCTTGAGGTGACCAAACCATGTTTCAACAAAGTACACACGCCACACCGTGTAAACTTATTTTCCTAAAGTATCGTCATATATGGTTAAGTGATTCACTTATAACGATCGACCAAAGTACATTCTCAATTGTTGTTCTTTTATTTCAAAAAATAAATGCAAATTTACATTTGATTACCTTTGGTATAATGACGTTTTTAAATTTCTTTCTCCACATGTATGAAAATGAACTCCAGCAAATTGTGCCAGTTTCATCACTCGACGCTTTAAAGTCCTCGGCATACATTTTAAACACCTCCATTTTTGACTGACAAGAAGGTAAGCATATCTTGTCTTCGTGAGGCATGAAATCACCGCAGCGTTGTATATGACCTATTGGTTTCAAAAACGGAACAAAAACGATGGGTTTCTACCTTATAGGTTGTGCATGCAAAGTCAAAAGCTTCCCACTCACTTTTCAACCACATAATTGCTTTATGCATGCGGTTTGACATCCAGGAATTTCCTTTTCTTTGTGTTTCTCCTGAGGTTCGACCATCCTCGAACTCTTTTAATAGTTCAAAGAACCTGCATATACATATAGTATAGATATTGGTTATATCAAAGGAAAAATATCCTCCTAAATAGATGATGATAACACATGTTTGATCTTTATTGATTATTTTAAATATGTACATACCAAGTACGTGAGATCCCGAGAGCCTTGTACCACGCAACATAGCAAACAGGCTTTCCTTTTACGGAGAAACAGTATTTCCTCTTCTGTCCTTCATGGTATGTGTCCAATGCAAATGCATTCAAGAGAAACTCTCGTCTCTTCGTCTCGCTCATGGACCAAAACGGTTCTCTCCACTTTTTTAATTCTTTCGCCGTCAGTTTTTGAATGCATTTGTTTTTTTTGCAACATCCTTCCATTATGGCTTTAATAATGTTTTCACTGAGCATTGCATTGTGTCTGCGGATGTTTCTTTTTTTCCTCAAATCACTCTAAATATTTCAAAACAAACAGGTTAATGCAGATAGTGATTAATACGAAAGTTTAAAAGTGTAGGTAGTGTCTTAAAAGGGAGACGATTGCAGTTTGCACGAAGATTGGATAGCTCATACCAAAAATACCAAATGATGATTAACAACTCCTTATTAAGTGGATAAAATGGTGGTTTTCTTGGCAAGAACTTGAACAACAGATATGAATCGTACACACACATATATATATAGCTATTACAAAAAAGGTTGTCAGGGCAAATGGTGATCGGCGATTGGTGATTGCACGACCGAAAGGAACTGTGGTCACGTATTGGACCGCGCTATCCGGCGCGGAAATATGAATCACCTATCGACCACTTTGCCCAATAAGATCTTTATTGTACAATAGTGGTATTGCTGTTGTATTGATTAATGAAAGTGAAGCAATTCTTGTTACCGGTACCCCAAAGTTCCATTCCCCATTCACCCCGACAACTATATTGAAACAGCTATATCAAATACCTTACTTACAACATCCACTTTTTCTTGGTTTATCGAACGTTCTTTTAATATCCCCTGTGACCTTCTTAAGGAATTGTCTTTCATATCTTGTAACGACGTAGCTTCCTCCTGTAGAAATAAAAAAAATTATACTGATTATGTTCCCATGCCCAGACTTGGAGACGGCATATACAATAGCTTACGGGACTTTCAACGACATCTTCGTCACTCGAACTTTGTGGTTCCCAACGAGAAGGCATGTCGATCAATTCCTTAGGTAAATAAAAAGATAGATCAGCAAATATGATGTGGTATTCAATTCTCGAAAAAACAGTCGCGGTTCCGAGCTTACAAAACATTTTGTAACAAATTAATAAGAATATAACGTGACTCGTTGCGATATAGCCTGTGAACAGGCGATAAAGAAAGCCCACAGTCGGAGGACACAAAATCAATGCGTTGTTGTATAATGAATATGTCAAATTTACAATATACTTACCCTTCTGTCTTCTTCCAATTTGTCTTCAAAAAGATCATCATCAATTTTCACACTTGATTTTGCGGCCTAAAGCAAAACAAAAATGACTATCAGGAATTCCACTGTCTTTTACAGCACGAGGCCAGTCAATGAAGATTAACACCAAAAATATTAAAGCAAAAATCCACTCACCGACTGGTTTTCCCTTTTGCTTTTCATAGAAGGGTTTATCTTCTTTCTTTCCATACTGATTTATTTAGTAGGTATACTACTCGGCATTTCAGATTGCTTTTCCGATCAGAGAGAGAGAGAGAGCCTAAGAGAGTGCAGTACACAGTGTTGTGAACTCAAATCATTCTTAGCTCTTATCAATTTTAAATTACGCGCCCGTTTGCCAAATAAGGATATGTACATGTCACGAGTTGAGTAAAGTTTACAAATATTAGTAAATTTTACCTACAGGCGGGATTTAAGTCGCGTATCCGTTTTAACTATCTTTGTTGGTTTCTTTTACCATTTTGGGGAAGCCACATTTAAATCTTTCGAAAACCTTATTCTGGCCAAAAATCGGAGGACCAACTTGGGGCAGAATAATAATAAAATTGCAATTGTGTGCCCAATAGCTTAGCCGCCACTATGACTTTCTCAGTCACGTGATAGTAAATTTTACCTTCAAGGCGGGAGCTTGAGGGCGGGAGACAAAAATAATTTGGATGAAAACTGCATTCGTGACAAATGAAATTCTAAAAGCGAAATTATATTCAGTATAATTGCTTTCTTCAAGAAACGGCACCCGTCGCAAATCAATTTCTATATGCTAAAGTGTACTTGTAGCTTCACGTTTGAAATTGTGCACAATTCCATTAAAAATTGGAATGTAGAATTAACTCACTTAGACAGCAATGTGATAACTTCAAGACTACACAAGAGTTTTGTTTGGTACAGTAAAAAAGACTTCCAGAATTTCTACTGATAAAAGACTATAGTCTTTTCCGGCAACAGAACGCTTATCTAGCTTCTGCAGAAGAATAATTGTGTATCCAACAAGCTTGGTAATAAAAAAAAAGAGGACATCATTGGAAACCATTTATTTGGCAATGTGGTTTGAGAATTTTTGCCAGAGTTTTTGCTTCAAGACTGCGGTGACTACTTCAGTAACAAAATAACTTTATAATACTTAATTAGTACTCAAAATTGAAGGGTTAATAAGTGAAGGGATGCAAATGAGCGTCGCCTTTTCTTATCAGGTTAGTTGAATGACATATGTCATGAGTGACCTTTATGTTAGTCATTAAAGATGACTGTTTATCTTTTGTCGGCAATTAGTCTTTTAATCTATGAGGTAAGGTTGAAGCCAAATTTAAAGCCAAAGGTTAAATCAAGCTAATAAAACGTAAATTTTTTGTTCGAAAATATTGGATTTGAAAAAAAGGTGTTAAGAAAATGAGTATGTAAAGAAATTAATCGTTTAAATAGACAAAACAGCACTAAAGGCTTGTGCAATACATGATAAAATATGTCAGGCACTCCTGTAACGTCCCGATTACGAAATTCGGTGTTTTCTTAAAATACCGCAAGTGTCATTTTAAAGATATCCTAAAAGTGTAAAACAAGGATTATATGACATAGTCAGCATTACTTTGCTTGTGTAGCAACGTGGTCGAGAAGTTTTAGAAAGTTTGATAGCTCTTTTTCACCATCTTCACTGACTTTAAGAAACAAAATGGCCAGCAATTTCTTATTTAATCCAACAACACCAGGTTCCATAGCCAAATCGGCTATAGGCATAAGTGGTAGGAGACTTTTTTGTGAACAGGAAGAGCATAGCAGTGGAGTAAGTGAAGACATCGTGCTCAGGATTGAATCCCAATCACGAGCGATCAGGCCAAAGTCAATTGCAAGTGCTCCTGAAAAAAAACATTCTGAGGGGCCTGTGTCCGATGGCAGTCCCCCAGATTTCGTTTCAACGGTAAAATTCATGAGAGAGAAATTGTATGCGCTCTCGGGACGTTGCCAGCTAACAGAGGAGCCTCCTGAAGCCGATAGTGGATTTTTAGCTTTGTGGAAGGCTAACATGAAAAATGAGCCCTGGTTCACTACTGATGGGGTAAGCAGTGATGATGATAATAATGAATTACTAGAGTATAGACGCACAAAAGAAACCGGACCGGAGCCTATTTGCTAATTAACATGCGTTTTCTCTCAACTTTAGAAACTGAAGTTTTATTATAAGACTGCACGGCTATCCTGCAGGTGTTTTGCCAAGTTTCTCGAAATAAGTGCAGCGGTTAAGGCAAAGTCCCTTCGAATTGGCAAAACCAACAAACTGACACAAGGGACGATGAAGGAATTGCTCTACAAGCGCACTGAAGAAGAACAATTCCAAGCCTTATCTCAAATGGCGGCCGGGAAGCTCACTGCTGGAGAAATCCGCAAAGAAAAGGTACACTGAACATATTTTGACGTACTATAGTTTATTTTACTCCAGAACCACTGTATAAATTACTTTTTAAAACCACCAATAAACAGCAGTTATATGAAGTAGACAGTTATGAAGTGCAATCAGTCATCCACACGGCTCGCTAACCAATAACCTACATACTAGTAGTCTAATGCTTAATTTTATAATTTTCAATAAGAAAATCACTTGACGAGCTTGATTTTGTTTAGGCAGAAGAAGCAAATCATCAAAAAGACCAACAAATTGCTGAGGTACAGTTCTTATCATATTCACTAGTACGGTACAAATATCATATGGCACAAATCATGGGTGTGGTCATAATTGTACCACCACTCAATTTTGTAATTCTCAATTTACAGCTTCAAAAGCAAAATGCAAGCCTGCAAAATTTTATTGTCGAACTTAGGGAACGACTGGATACCGTAAGTGAATTATTTGCATTTATACGGCTTAATTCCGCGGCAAAACTTTTTAGTATAGCTAAAAGACAGTTAACTGAATGCTTTCATTTTAGAACCTTGCAGAATTCCAAGACCTGCAATATGAAAACAAAAAATTGAAAGAAAAGTTAAAGTCTGTGACATCCAAATATGACGAGGTTTGTCACAAATCCGGCAGTAAATCAACTAACAACTCAATTCATATATAACAGTATCATTCATGAACACGTCCTAATTTGGCTTGCCCCTTTTTTAGAGTGTGGAAAAGATGGAAGTTCTTAAGAATGAAACTAAATTATGGAAAGCATCCCTCCTAGAAAAGGCCATGCTATGCGGTGGAGACGATATTATAAAGATTGAAAAGGTATATAACATAAATACTCAACTCCTCAGGCATTTTATAGTCTTAGCTTCGTCACATCGGCAAAAACTCTTGGTTTCAAAAACTACAAAAGATTTCTACGGATCTGACGCAGGCTAGCATTATCGAAAAAAAAGCCAATCTCAAAACATATCCCCTCTTATTTTTTGTATATCCGGCAAACATTTATTTCACAACTTTAGGATTCAAAGTCGAAGAAAACAAAGGCAGGTGATTTGAAGGTGCCAGCTGATGATGATCTTGAGGTGAGTCAAACTAATGCATGGAATTGTTGCTATACGCATTTTTTAAATCCAAATGTTATCATAAAGTTTACATGAGATACTGTACTTTGTTTGGCAGAGCTCTGTTGCTGAAGATGATATACCACATGACTTTGAAATGCCAGAAGTAAGTACTCGATAGTCATGCTATCGTTTTAAATTTTATCAGAGTTTTTCTACAAAGTGGATATCTTTGATAGTTTGTTCGCGTGATGTTGGTCGTTATATTTATGAATGAGAATCTTTAAAAAGATTCTTTAAAATACTCAAAATTCCTTTCTTTTTTAGAGCTTCGATGAACAAAAGGAGGAAAATATCGATGCCACAACTACAAATGTATGCGTAAGAGTGCATATATATCTTTGTAGAGCTTATCATTCACCTGTTCGTAATTTCTTTTAGCTTGTTGAGTGTATCAGGTGGATTATTTGTGTTGTTTTCATTCAGATTTGAACGAAGAAAGTGGACGAGATTCAGCCGTAGGGACTCTAGTATTGATGTTTTAAGCATGAATCAGGCAGGGCACAGCACTGTCTGGCACACCAAATACCGCGCACAAAGCAAGTGCGCCACAATTACCCTTGAAATACGGTAGAACCTGTATATAACGGCCACCCTTGGGACTTAAAAAATTAGCTACTTAATGCAGGTGGCCGCTTAATACAGGATCACTAAAATACTCAATGGGTGTGGTCAAATCTCAATTTTAACTGTGTGTCATGTAACCACTCTCACTCCAAGCAACAAATACGATAATCCACCAACGTTCTTTGAAGCACATCTGAGAGATACCTTTGAACTAGGCCTCAAACACGATAAAATACCACGTACAATGACGCGTAGTGTTAGGTTTCTGTTCAAGTGTGGTCGCTTAATCCAGGTAAAAACAACAGAAAAAGATAGGCATGGGACTGCTAAAAGGTGGTCGTGGCCGCTTAATAGAAATGGCTGCTCTACATGTAACTAATACAGTCTTGCCTGGTATGAGAAAAATCGGGACTTTTTAAGCTGGTCGCTTAATAGAGGGTGACCACTTATAGAATACAGGGCCGTTATATACAGGTTTGACTGTATTAATATAAATTCCAAGGTATTTAGCGCCGCCCATGACAGAACTATCGATCATTCAGATTCGGACTAAAATGACAGAAGCAAGCAAACATACTAACATTTTTGCACTAAATTGTAAAAAAAAAACACTGAACCGTTGCAGAGCACACATTTTGTGCATAATCATTTTACCCATTCTTTTACGTTACATTCCTTTACTCAGCTCCATGAAGACTCACAGCACAAAGATAATGATGCTGTTGAATGCTCTGCTGGTGAAGAATCTGAATCCGATGTAAGTATCAAATTAAATGCAAGATTCGCACATTTCAGAATTCTGCATTCTCTTCAAGGATTAATTTATCTGTTTTTATTTAGCAGTTGATAGATCCCATTTTCTTAGACCTCAATAAGTTAAGGCAAAAGTACAGTGGGATACAAAAGCACAAGATGGTAAGGCATCCACTAACTGTTTTAATCCTTGACAGTGTCGTTAAGCCCGTTGAGTAAGTCAACATTTCATTTCTTACTAAAAGGAGGAATGTGCCGATGTATTAAACGAGGAACCTCCAGTAAAGAGCAAGAAAATTGAGGTAACCTGAAAAAAACTTCTTGCATTCATACATACTTTCTTTCATTAATCCATATATTTTGGATTGACAGGAGTTAACGGAAGAAACAAGCAAAGACGTTAGTAGATTTGTTGCTCTCTGATATACAAAAAAACGTCATGATGATGGAAATGAATTTAACTCTGTGATTCCAATGATGATCTCATGAAAATTTCACAATTTAATCTCCATAGGACCAGTTTGTAGCTGTCGCCTACAACAACCTCGAAAAGTTTTTTGTAGGAGTTATTCAGAGTCACAGTGTGCCTGGCGGGATACTAATGGTCGAGTTTTTGGAGGAAATTTCTCCACACCACTTTTGTTGGCCATCAGTTCCCGTCGTTGAAGCCATTGAACGACGGCAAATTTTCCGCGAAGGCTTTAGTGGCGAAAAGCATGGAAAATACTTGAGCTTTCCTGATATGGTTGATCACCATGCCGCTTTCAAGGAGTGCCGTGAAGGACTCATTTTTGAAAAGATAAAATACGAGGTAGGTGACTTGGTATGTTGAAAGGAGAACACCGTCACCTGTGAATGGTGACTTGTATCACACACGCTTCTTTGTTTCGTCTTTAATAGACCGCCCTTATTTTATCGTTTACAGGTGGATAAAATGTGGGCCTATACAAAGCACCACTTCTCAGTCATCGGTGTAGAATCCCTCACATGGAAAGACCTGAAAACCCTCCAAAAAGTGATGCCAGACAACCCAGACATGGCAGCCATGGTTTCACTTATGAACAATGCGACTTGGAAACCTGGGTGGTTGAATGACGCGGTAATAATGATTAGGCATAATCAAGAATGATTTTCTAGATTTATGTACACTCATGTTCACTGCTCACATAACGTTTTTTCCCCTTTTTTCACAGGTCATCAATGGGTACATGAAGGTGTTAGAAAAGCGGGAAAATAGATGTGTATGATATTTAATGAGTTTTCCACTGTATATACAATTGATTAAGTGACTAATTTAATTACTGTACGATTTCTAACTTGTTAGACGAGTCCCCTGTCCCTTCTCACCCCTGATGCATTTCTACATACTATATTCGCAAAATGTGTATGAGGCAAACCTCCAAGTACTAGCCTAGATCCAGTAAAACCGAATTACTCATATGGTTCAGGAACTAACTATTTGGACGAAAAAGAAAAAAATATACCTAATAAGCCGTCTAAAATAAATCACGATTCCTATTTTTAGGTTAAACGCCGTATTATTACGGGAACGACATACTTTTATGACGCGCTAAAAAGTGGTCGCAGCTGGAGAAAGTCGGTTAGTAGTTCATTTGGCGCTATTTCAGCTATACTTACAAGTTACGCTTAGACATTAATTTGTTACTTTTCGATGTAGCTGAAGTTATCCAATTATGAAATGTTACTCTTTCCTGGACAATTTGGCAAGCCCGACCATTGGAGGCTCGGAGTAAGTACCATAACAAGCAAATAAAAACCTGACAAAAATTGTAAAGTGTGTTTGGAGGGGGAGGGGACTGAGTTCCTCTTTATGAATCTTGATAGTGTGTCCCTCCCCCCCCCCCCCTTTAAAATAGGACTGTATTGTCTGTATTGTGTACATACATACTAACATACATGGCTATTATACTCGCAATTCATACGTTTCTTTTCGTTTTTCCGCCAGGTTGTCGATTTGGAGAAGAGTACCATTTCGCTCATCGATCCCCTCACTTCAAACTGTCACCAAGATACTGAATTTTTTGAAATTGTCAAGTAGGTGTAATCCAGCTGTATATTGGATGGCGAAGCACATCAAATTTTAAATAGTTAGGCATTGATTTTTTGAAGGAAATTCCTTTGTGATCGAGTCCTGAAGGATAAGAACTGGCTGCCGAAGTCACTGTCGCATCCAATTCAAAAAGACGACATTAGTTGCGGCGTGTATGTTTTAAAGGTTAGCAAGTGCATTACTGCATTTCAAGCTTCTCTGCATTGATACATCATTAGTAAATTTTTTATATTCAGATTGCTGATTGCTTGGTCAGAAATGCACCACTTGAGTTTACAGAGGTAAGAAAAAGGATCTCAGTTCGCATCATCGTGTATAAATATATATGTTCGTGTTGGTGCAGACGTTATTTCTTATTTTCTAAACGCATTTATATATTTTCTGTGGCTTCAGGAAGATGTCGATAATCATCGATACTACGTCGCTTCCTCCCTCATGCTCAAATCATGCATCTGATCAATAGAAAAAGAAGAACGAAAAATTAAAAAAGATCATTTGTCGGAGAGGCATAAAATGAGAGAACAACACTAACGGAGCCTGATTATATGAACCGAACTTGCCCTGTTAAGCGGGATGACCTTTTTTGTTGTCTTTCCCCTTATAAGTTCATATAGTAAGGCCCAAAAATAGTGGCTATTATGCTCTGTTGTTCCTATCGCTTTCCATGTAGGCGAATTTATGTCGCTTGAAGATTTCCTGTTACTGAAAAAGAAAGACTGCAAAATTCATAAACATGAAATAGCTTGCCAACTAAATTGTACTAAATAGCGGGATATCCTCTCTTTTCTATTCCTGGTTTAACACTATTTAGTACTATTAGTTTGAGCTCCGTATTTCACGGTTATATTATTTGCACTCTTAAGTGCAAATGCTGTAAAAGTTGCTCTCGGTTTCTAGAGTGCTTACAATATATCCGTGAAAACCTTTGCAAATATAATTGTGCAAATTAGTGCAAAGTTTTTTTATAAGAAATCAATGAAGCTTTGACTGAATTTACTATTTTGTGCGAATTTGTGCAATTCATTAAAAAGTTTTTCACGCATATATTGTAAGCACTCTAGCAGGTTGATTTATATGCCAATTTTGTCATGATTATAGTCATGCGTCATCAGTAACCCCACCAGTCACGAATTTTTGATTCAACAGCAATGTTGACTCTGTATCAAATGCTTTGGCTGAATCAATATTTTTATAGCTTGTCAAAGTAAAAAAAAATGCCAGAGTATTAAAATAATATAGTGTCGAGAATGAAACAGAAACAGGATAAAAGATGCACTAGTAATCATGATCAAATTAGCTAACATGGTTTATCAACCATACTTGGATCCTTCACAAATAAAGTTGAATGCATTCGAAACTCTAGGCAGATAAATGTGTGTGTATTTTGTTTTTCAAGCGTGCTTTTACAACCTTTGTGGTAAACTTTACCAGAATATCAAATTTCAATTTGTACAAAATGTTCAATGAATCCAAAAACAAGATGAATTGTTTTGAAAACCATTCGCGCTTCCACGACACTTTGATGGTAAACTTTACTATCCTGAAGCAGTGTCATTTGTATCCATTTATGAATTATGGAATTTATAAGTATCCCATGATCAAATTGTCGACCATGGTTTATCAGCCATACTAGAATCCTGCACTACAGTTGTGGGAATTCGAAATTAAAATGTGTTTTCTGTTTTCTTCTTCCTTTCCTTTTTTTCAAGCGTGTTTCCACAACCTTTGTGGTAAACTTTACCAGAATATTAAATTTCATTTGGTATGTCGAAAACCAAATGAATTCGCGCTTCTAGACCTTGTACGACACTTTGATGGTAAACTTTACTCTATCCGAAACTTGATACACCCCCAGTCGAATGGCTTTTACTGTCACCGACTCAGTAATGAATTAACAACTGCACTCCAATCACGCGTGTGTTGATGTTCACGTCGAGGAAAAGTAAGATGCTGACAAAACTTTATTAAGAAGCCACAATTCGAAGGAAGAGGACAAAACTGAATTTAAGACATAATGAAGTGCTCGACGAAAATTGTGTTTCGGAGGTCTCGTCACAAGGTAAGAAATATTAATTTATTTCAAAGTCATCATGTCTAAAAGAAAAGACTGAGACACACACTTAATTTGAACGCCGTTCTTTTAAAAGAATCTTGCAGTATTTTTTGTTTGTTTGTGTTCTTTTTGAATGTGCAAAGTAAGCCCACAGTTTCGCGGGTAAAGCAGAATAATTGTTTCGCGCCAATTTTTGTTTAATCGGATATGGCTGACTACACATGACAGTATC